>MCJB01027203.1:71629-94209 GCA_002018475.1 Nicotiana obtusifolia | reverse complement strand
GAGATATGGCCAAAAGAATGGGCAAGCTGGAATTATACCAATACCCATCCTCACTGGGAAAGAGTCCGGGAAGCTGCAAAAGAATATCAAACACCAGATGAAGTCATCCGAGAAAAAATCACTCATGACATTTCCAGGTTGAGGTTGCGGATTACATCCCTCAATCCAAAAGAGAAGGAACATAGCAGAGAAGAACCGTCAAATTCCAGGCGTTACTTCACAAGGTCTTCGAGAAGATGCCTGGAAGACAATTTTGTGATCGATAAAGGATAATTGTCCTAATCCTTGCTAATCCCACCATAATCCTCCATTACCTACCCAAAAACCTCAAAAAATATCCTACCCAAACCAAGACAAATTTCTACATCTTTCCATGCTATCCGGGCCCCACTTCACGTTGTTTTCCTACCATAATCCTCCAAAAACACTCAAAAAATATCCTACCCATGCCAAGACAAATTTCCACCTCATTCAATGCCATCCGGGCCCCACTTCACCTTGTTTTCACATGCCTCCACATGCCTCCACATGCTTCTTCACAAGCAACACCATACATTCACATGGCATCACATGCTTTCACATGCAACACCATGTATCTTTCACCCCGTTCACATGCTTTCAAGTGTTTTTAGCAGTTTTGCCTAAAGTCCTTCACATGTCGAGAGGGACCCGCTTGTAGATAGGTTTGCCATGTAAGATCGGTTTGCTTTATCTAGAATGTTTGTCTTGTAATAACCTCCTAGTCCTATATAAAGGAGGCCTTGTAGTAGTTGTAGAATCATCTTAGAAATAAGCTTAGAATTATCTTGTATTCTTTGTAAATCTCTTGTGATATATTTCATATGAGTTCTTTCTAAATTTCCCTCTTGTTCTTTCTTTCGAATGGATGGAATGGCCGGTCCATGTATGAAAATAAAGTAAGTGTACTCTTTGAAAGTTAGCTTATTATAGTACGGTCCATGCATGGAAATAGAGTAAGTGTACTCTTTGAAAGTTAGCTTATTGTAGTGCGAAAGTTTTCTGAGTTATGAACAGCTAACGTTGGTTATAGCACAAAAGTTTTCTGAGTTGTGTAGCTTGGCAAGGTTGAAGCCAGCCCCCTTTGTAGGAAAACTTTTGCAACTATAAACAAATTAACTGTTTGTGTAGCTTGGCAAGAGCCAGCCCCTTGGTGTAGCTTGGCAAGAGCCAGCCCCCTATTGTAGGAAAACTTTCGTACCTATGATTAAGCTTGCTTTCCTCGAGCCTCTTGCTCTGTTCCTTGTACTGTGGGTTCATACCTACGATTAAGCTTGCTTTCACGGAGTCCCTTGCTTTCTTCTTATACTGTAAAGAGCCAGCCTCTTTTCTGTAGGAAAACTTTCGTACCTATGATTAAGCTTGCTTTCCTCGAGCCTCTTACTTTGTTCCTTGTACTGTGGGTTCGTACCTATGATTAAGCTTGCTTTCACGGAGTCCCTTGCTTTCTTCTTATACTGTGGTATCAGAGCCAGCCCATCCTTTCGGAAGGAGGAACAGTTTACCAAATATGTCTAAGTCATTTCCATCATCGTCTTCTTTAGCAAAAATGAATATGTCCCCTACTCTGTATAAAACCCTGTCAAAAAAACAGGACTATCTCTATGAAGTAGACATCCTACCAGATGAACAAAAAGTGTCTTCCACCGAATTGTCTCTCATAAACCCTTATTTAGCCTTCTCCAAAAAATCATTTGCACCCTGGACACAAATTCGTTCCCTTATCCAACAAAGACCAAAAGGAGTCAAGGAATATGTTGCTGCCTCAAAACTTGACCAGCATCCTATCCTTGCCACCCGAGAAAAACAATTCATCACTCTTCAAATCCCAGATGATTTTCCTAGGCAATGAAGAGAGCATGGGTTTACCTATATCCATTTTGGTGCTATCCGAGTCGCTTTAACATATCACGGAAGAAAAGGTCAACCTGTTGTAGCTCGACTTTCTCTTCTAGATACAAGATATTTGGAGTACCAACATGCAAATTTGGGAACTGCAGAAGTTACGCTGAATGCTGGGACTGTCTTTATCACAATCCTTCCAAATTTCAACATGTCCCTTTATGATCCATACCTAACCGAAACACTAAAAATCCAAGTCCAAATCCAAGGAGCCCCTCAATCCAAAGATTCCATCCAAGCCACTCTTCATCACCAAATGGCATGGCGAGTCTAAAATCATGCCATGGATCTTTGCCTTCCCGGAGGAGAAAATGCCTTACCCCTAAATATTGATGCTACCAAAGGAAACACCATGTGCACCCAAATACCCAGACAAATTTCAAGAGATGAACTTTTCAAAATTTTTCCTGATTCATGGATCACAAATTATGAAAAGTTAAGAGACCGGAGGAATCCCTACAATCTGGTGAAGCACTCTTTTGGAATATAAAAAGCATCATGGAAGAACATGCTGGTGCCGAAGTTTCGACAAAAATGGAACAAGCACTTGGTGGTTCAAATGCCCCTTTACGGGACTTGCCCTTGGGATCTTGTTGCGACTGTCAAGACTGTTTCGAAGATCCAAATGGAGAATATAATGGAGAAAAGTTAAGCCTCAACAAAACCAAACCAAAATCCAAGAAAAAGGAGAAAACCACTGAAAAACAATTTCGAGCCAGATATGAAAATAAAGACCCTTCAATTGGCTCATTAAGGCGTCCAGGTAAATATGAATTTCTTGTCAGCTACAAACCCCAGGAATGGCCAAAATTACTAGAAAAATTCACTCCAAGTTGGGAGGATAGTGAAACCACAACCAAACCCAATTCACCACCAGTTCATACCTCACAACCAAAAAAGCCACATGAACCTAAAACTTCACCAATCCCGAAAACCAAAAATCCCCCACAACCACAGATATTCATGCTAAGCCCTTCAAGCTCCAGTCATACCCATGACTTTCCTTCACTACAACCTTTTGAAACGGAGGGTATAAGCCATGCTCCAAAAATTCCCAAGAAAAACGTAGTGCTGCCTACTGGAGAAAAACCCCCAACAAATGACATCGAGGCAACAATAAACTAGCAATCCGAAAACTCCATCTGCCAAAACAAGGTACTGACCAACATTGGCAACACCATAAAGAACGTGGCCCATACACAAAACAAAATGATGAGCAAGGTAGAAACAATTGAGAATAAGATGGAGCAAACATCGTCTCGCCATGAAGGGCTAATCAAAGCATTGGAACTAAGGTTGGGAAATTTACAATATGAGATTTGTCTGCCAGGAACTTCACTTTTCCACTTCTTCCAACAACAACAAAAGGAGACGGTTTCGCTCAAAGAACAGATTCAGCTCTTAAGAAATGACCACTTTAAGCCACAAACAACCCCGGTTGTCCCTTCAAAATCTACTTTCTTTCCTATGTCTCCACAACCATATTCCCCACCTAAATTAGACAACACCTTTTCTACTTTTCCATCTGCCTCACAAAATCCATTCTCTTTCACCCAACCCGTAAAAGAATAACAGGAGTTTGATATTGCAAAATTGGTTAGGGAAAGAAAAGATGCAATTGCAGCACAGAAACAAATGAAAAAACGGCGAGACCAAGGAGAAAGCTCAAAAGGGTCCAACCCCGAAAATCTGATGATTTTTGACCAAAAGGTTCCAGACCTCTATGTTTCCCAGCCAAGATGCATATCAGAAGAAGATACTCCATGGTCAGAATCTCTGAATTCATCAGAAGATGAATCAATGGAAGATAGCTCTCAATCAAGCAATGAATCCACAACAAACTCTTCCGAAGATGACAATCCCCCAATATTCGTAAACCAGCCAAGAGAGCCAGAAGTATCTGAAGTAGATGACGAACAAGAAGGCATGACAGATGAGCCAATCCTAGAAAGAAGATATGAGCCCATGGCGTCCAAGCCAGTTGGAACCAGCTTTCATACTTTCACCTTAGTCGACGTCAAGGTTTCAAAATGGCCTCAGAGCATCCAAGACTTCTATACTTGGATGGTGACTAAAAATTTGGCAGAACAACAAAAGTATGTCATCTTGTCAAAACTCACTTCACTATTCTCAGGAATCCTCAGAGATTGGTGGAACTCACTTGGATTTCAAGACAAAAATACTTTTTTCACTTCCCAAGATTTTGCCTTCAACATCCGGATCCTACATGAAGTTTTCTACGGAGATACTGGCCAAAGACAGGAGAAAATGCGACGACAACTCTTCGAGATGAAGTGTGTGTCATTCGACAGAAATGATATTGAAAGACATTTTCAAAAAATGGCCAAGATATACTTTGAAATCGGCAGAGACATCAATCTGAAGCAAGCTTTTGTCTCTTCCCTTCCAAAACTGTTAGCAAGCCGGACCATGACCATCATTGAAGAAAAATTCCAGTCCATAACCATACCACAAATTGGTTACATCAGGCAGGCTATTTTCGTCGCACTAGATGACATCTGTACAAAGCGCTCAGCCTTAAAGCAGATTATCCAGCACAATTCAGCGCTTGACAAAGCATGCCGCAAAACTAGTCTTATCACCGGATCAGGATGTTCCTGCAGCACATCTAGACGACGGCAAGAATTCAGGAGATTCAGATGGCCAAGAATTCCAGATGGACGATCAAGATCCAAGAGGCGCACAAAATATTTCAGACGCAAAAGGCCAGGAAATTTCCACAAGAAGGACAGATGCTTTATTTGCCATAAGATTGGACATTTTGCAAAAAATTGTCCCCAATCAAGAAGATTTGTCAAACTCCTTGAAGAAATTGAAGATTACACAGGCATACATCTTGCAAAAGAAGAGAACCTTGAATCCATATTCTCTGTGGATGACGAACCCAATGAAGAAACTATTTTCTCTCTTGATATCTATGAAGACCAAGGAAATGATCAGTACTAGATTTCAAAACCAGTGATCGAAGCCCGAGAAGAGATCAATGCTCTCACAGTTGTTCCTTAAGTAGAACTCAAGGTCTATACATCCAAATGGGATAAACCAGCTTGAGTTATTGCTTTCATCGACACTGGAGCTGCATCCTCACTCATAAATCCTACTATTCTTCCTGAAGATCAATGGGTGCCGCATTTCAAGGATTTCAACACTGCATCAAATGCTATCTTAACCACAACTGTCATTACCAAGCATCCGGTCACAATTGAGTTCTTCCCAGCATTGAAGTACAGAACCAAGATTTTAGGATCTGATATGCCTGGAAAAGATCTTATTATTGGATTCGACATTTACAGGCAACTTAAAGACCAACTCCAAATCAAGGCTAACGGGATAGCTTTTAAAAAGAAATTAAGACATTAATCCGAGATTCCAAGGCTATTCCAGATCATCGATGACGAACAAATCAAAGAGATTGAGCAGAATCTCATTTAAAATTCATGTGCTAAATCCCACAAGGATTTCATGAAGAAAGGGAAAAGCCCATTATGGAAAAACCAATAGTTTTTTATCAAGCTCCTTTTCAAGAGAAATGAAAACATCAACCCTACAAAAGCCAGTCATTCAGGCATGAATCCAGACCATCTTCCGCTTGCAAAGAAAGAATGCGAAGAACTTTTGGAATTTGATCTGATAGAGCCATCAGATTCACAATGGGCATGTGAAGCATTTTATGTCAACAAAAGAGGTGAGCAGACAAGAGGAAAACTCAGGTTAGTTATTAATTACCAGCCACTAAACCATTTCCTCCAAGATGATAAATTTCCCATCCCAAATAAACTCACTCTTTTCTCCCACTTAGACAAGGCCAAATATTTTTCTAAGTTTGATTTATAATTTGGATTTTGGCAATTGGAAATCCACCCTGAAGAACGACCAAAAACGGGATTTTGCATCCCCGATCATCACTTCCAGTATAAAGTCATGCCCTTCGGGTTGAAAACTGCACCCTCCTTGTTCCAAAAAGCCATGATAAAAATCTTTCAACCCATCCTCCATACCTCTTTAGTTTACATTGATGACATCCTGTTATTTAGTGATACATTAGAAGAACATGTCAACTTGCTTCATCAATTCGAGAAATTAGTAACACAGTACGGAATCATGCTCTCAGTAAAAAAGATGCTTCTTGCTCGAAAGGAGATTGATTTTCTCAGAATGCATTTTGCCCAAGGTGAATACAGTCCAGGACCGCATATATGTCAGGAATTACTTAAATTTCCGGACACCAACCTCACAACAAAGCAGATCCAACAGTTCTTGGGTGTAATAAATTATGTAAGAGATTTCATCCCAAATATCTCTACATACATTTCACCGCTCACAAGAATGCTCAAGAAAAATGCACCATCATGGGGAGAGAAACAGGATGAAGCAGTCAGAAAAATAAAGGAGATATGTAAAAATGTCAAGTCTCTCTACATTCCTTCAGATGGAAAAAAGGTACAGCAAACTGATGCTAGCCATGAATATTTGAGTGCTGTTCTATTTGAAGAAAAAGATGGCTAGCAGAAAATATGTGGATACGCCAGTGGAAAGTTTAAAGATGCCGAGCAACATTATCGCTCCACCTTCAAAGAAATTCTTGCAGTAAGGAATAGAATCAAGAAATTCAATTTCTTCCTTATTCATACAGAATTTCTAGTAGAAATGGATATGAAGGCTTTCCGAAAAATGATCCGGATAAATTCAAAAATTATCCCCAATCCTCAGATTCTCAGATGGGCTCAATGGTTCTCTCCATACATGTTTCATGTCAAGCACCTGAAAGGAAAGAATAATACTCTCGCAGACTTTCTATCGCGACCAGAAGAATTCTCAAAAAGACTTTCTCCAGCAAAACTGAAGCCAAACAGCAACATCTTTATGTTTTCAAACACACCGGGAAATAGTTCATTAAAGCCAACAGATCATCCACCGGAGTTCTTCAACCTCATGGATCCTTTTGAGCTCCAAGCTTTCCGGCAATATAGAGGATCCATTCTAAAGCCTTATGGTGTCAATCCAGAATATCCATTATGCCACATATTCATAACTCAAGCCAAGGATTTTCCACAAGAACTACTATGGTTTTTCTGGTACCTATGCCATCAGTATTATATTTTCATGGAATTCAAATGCAACGTCTTCAAGGATTTTGATACCATTGCACCAGCCCTTAAAGTATTTTTACTATGATTCAAGCCTAGAAGATATTGGACAATGTTTCAGTGACTCCTATGCAGCAAAAATATTCATGTTTCATAGGCCAGTGAAGACCATTAATGGAAAAGTCCAGGCGCAAGAAGAGGCATCATTCTAGTAGAAATTTCCCGTGTCCATTTTATCAATGGAGGAAGAGTATAGCGAGGCATAAAGAATCATTTTCCAGCAAAATAGGTGCATCCCAAAAGAGATATAGCCAAAAGAATGGGCAAGCTGGAATTATACCAATACCCATCCTCACTGGGAAAGAGTTCGGGTAGCTACAAAAGAATATCAAACACCATATGAAGTCATCCGAGAAAAAATCACTCATGACATTTCCAGGTTAAGGTTGCGGATTACATCCCTCTATCCAAAAGAGAAGGAACATTGTAGAGAAGAACCGTCAAATTTCAGGCGTTACTTCACAAGGTCTTCGAAAAGATGCCGGGAAGACAATTCTATAATCGATAAAGGATAATTGTCTTAATCCTTGCTAATCCCCCCTTGATCCTCCATTACCAACCCAAAAACCTTCAAAAATATCCTACCCATGCCAAGACAAATTTCCACAACTTTCCATACTATCCGGACCCCACTTTACGTTGTTTTCCTACCATAATCCTCCAAAAGCTCTCAAAAAATATCCTACCCATGCCAAGACAAATCTCCACACCTTTCCATGCTATCCGGGCCCCATTTTACCTTGTTTTCATATGCTTCCACATGCCTCCACATGCCTCCACATGCTTCTTCACATGCAACACCGTACATTCACATGGCATCACATGCTTTCACATGCTGCACCATGTATATTTCACCCCGTTCACATGCTTTCGATTGTTTTTAGTGGTTTTGCCTAAAGTCCTTCACATGCCGAGAGGGACCTGCTTGTAGATACGTTTGCCATGTAAGATAGTTTTGCTTTATCTAGAATGTTTGTCTTGTAATAACCTCCTAGTCCTATATAAAGGAGGCCTTGTAATAGTTGTAGGATCATCTTAGAAAAATCAGTAAATCTTAGAAAAATCAGTACATCTTAGGAAAAATCTTAGAATTATCTTGTACCTTTTGTAAATCTCTTGTGATATATTTCATATAAGTTATTTCTAAATTTCCCTGTTGTTCTTTTTTCGAATGGATGGAAAGGCCGGTCCATGTATGAAAATAAAGTAAGTGTACTCTTTGAAAGTTAGCTTATTGTAGTACGGTCCATGTATGAAAATAGAGTAAGTACACTATTTGAAAGTTAGCTTATTATAGTGTGAAAGTTTTCTGAGTTATGAACAGCTAACGTTGGTTATAGTACAAATGTTTTCTAAGTTGTGTAGCTTGGCAAGTGGAAGCCAGCCCCCTTTGTAGGAAAACTTTTGCGACTATAAACAAATTAACTGTTTATGTAGCTTGGCAAGAGCCAGCCCCCTGGTGTAGCTTGGCATATATGCGGTCCTGGCCTGTATTCACCACGAGCAAAATGCAGTTAGAGAAAATCAATCTCCTTTTGAGCAAGAACCATCTTTTATGCTGAGAGCATGATTCCGTACTGTGTTACTAATGCCTCAAATTGACGAAGCAAGTTGACATGTTCTTCCAATTTTTCACTAAATAATAGGATGTCATCAATGTAAACTAAGGAGGTATGGAGGATGGGTTGGAAGATTTTTATCATGGCTTTTAGGAACAAGGAGAGTGCAGTTTTCAAACCGAAGGGCATGACTTTCCACTGGAAGTGATGATTGCGGATGTAAAATCCCGTTTTGGGTCGTTCTTCAGGGTGGATTCCCAATTGCCAAAATCCAGATTTTAAATCAAACTTGGAAAAGTATTTGGCCTTGGCTAAGTGGGAGAAAAGAGTGAGTTTATTTGGTATGGGAAATTTATCATCTTGGAGGAAATGGTTTAGCGGCTGGTAATTAATAACTAACCTGAGTTTTTCTCTTGTCTGCTCAGTTCTTTTGTTAACATAAAATGCTTCACATGCTCATTGTGAAACTGATGGCTCTATCAAATCAAATTCTAGAAGTTCTTCGGATTCTTTCTTTGCAAGCTGAAGATGATCTGGATTCATGCCTGAATGACTGGCTTTTGTCGGATTGATGTTTTCATTTTTCTTGAAAGGGAGCTTGATAAAAAAGTCTTGGTTTTTCCATAATGGGATTTTCCCTTTCCTCATGAAATCCTTGTGAGATTCAGCACATGAATGTTCAATGAGATTCTGCGCAATCTCTTTGATTTGTTCGTCATCGGTGATTTGGAATAGCCTTGGAATCTCAGAATAAGGTCTGAACTGCTTTATAAAAGCTATCCCGTTAGCCTTGATCTAGAGTTGATCTTTAAGTTGCCTGTAATTGTCGAATCCAATAATAAGATCTTTCCCTGCCACATCAGATCCTAGCAGCTTGGTTCTGTACTTCAATGCTGGAAAGAACTCAATTGTGACCGGGTGCTTTGTAATGACAGTTGTGGTTAAGATCACATTTGATGCAGTATTGAAATCATTGAAATGCGGCACCCATTGATCTTCAGGGAGAACAACAGGAGTTATGAGTGAGGATGCAGCTCCGGTGTCGATGAAAGCAATAACTCGAGCTGGTTTATCCCATTTGGATGAATAGATTTTGAGTTCTACTTGAGGAATGACTGTGAGAGCATTGATCTCTTCTCGGGCTTCGATAACTGGTTTTGAAATCTGATACTCATCATTGCCTTGATCTTCATAGATATCGAGAGAGAATATAGTTTCTTCATTGGGTTCGTCGTCCACAGAGAATATGGATTCAAGGTCCTCCTCTTTTGCAAGATGTATTCCGGTGTAATCTTCAATCTCCTTAAGGAGTTTGACAGATCTTCTTGATTGGGGATAATTTTTTGCGAAATGTCCAATTTTATGGCAAATAAAGCATCTTTCCTTCCTGTGAAAATTTCCTGGCCTTCTACGTCTGAAATATTTTGTGCGCCTCTTGGATTTTGATCTTCCATCTGGAATTCTTGGTCATCTGAATCTCCTGAATTCTTTTCGTCGTCTAGACGTGTTGCAGGAACATCCTGATCCGGTGATTAGATCAGTTTTGCGGCATGCTTTGTCAAGTGCTGGATTGTGCTGGATAATTTGCTTTAGGGCTGAGCTCTTTGTACAAATGTCATCCAATGCGACGAAAATAGCCTGCCTGATGTAACCAATTTGTGGGATGGTTATGGACTGGAATTTTTCTTCAATGATGGTCATGGTTCGGCTTGCCAGTAACTTTGGAAGGGAAGAGACAAAGGCTTGCTTCAGATTGATGTCTCCGCCAATTTCAAAGTATATCTTGGCCATTTTTTGAAAATGTCTGTCAATATCATTTCTGTCGAATGACACACACTTCATCTCAAAGAGTTGTCTACGCATTTTCTCCTGTCTTTGGCCAGTGTCTCCGCAGAAAACTTCATGTAGGATCCGGATGTTGAAGGCAAAATTTTGGGAAGTGAGAAAAGTATTTTTGTGTTGAAATCCAAGTGAGTTCCACCAATCTCTGAGGATTCCTGAGAATCGTGAAGTGAGTTCTGACAAGATGACATAATTTTCTCGTTCTGCTAAATTTTTGGTCACCATCCAAGTATAAAAGTCTTGGATCCTTTGAGGCCATTTTGAAACCTTGACGTCGTCTAAGGTGAAAGTATGGAAACCAGTTCCAACGGGCTTGGACGCCATGGGCTCATATCTTCTTTCTGGGATTGGCTCATCTGTCATGCCTTCTTGTTCGTCATCTATCTCAGATACCTCTGACTCTCTTGGCTGATTGACAAATATTGGGGGATTGTCATCTTCAGAAGAGTTCGTCATGGATTCATTGCTTGATTGAGAGCTATCTTCCGGTGATTCGTCTTCTGATGAATGCAAAGATTCAGACCATGTAGTTTCTTCATCCGATATGTGTCTTGGCTGGGAGACATAGAGGTCTGGAGCCTTCTGGTCGGAAATCATCAGGTTTTCGGGGTTGGACCCTTTTGAACTTTCTCCACAGTCTCGCCATTTCTTGGCTTGTTTTTGTGCTGCAAGATCATCTTTTCTTTCCCAAACCAATTTTGCAATATCAAACTCTTGTTCTTCTTTTACGAGTTGGGTGAAAGGGAATGGATTTTGTGAGGCGGATGGAAAAGTAGAAAAGGTTTTGTCTAATTTAGGTGGGGAATATGGTTCTGGAGACATAGGGAAGAAAGTAAGTTTTGAAGGGACAACCGGGGTTGTTTGTGGCTTAAAGTGGTCATTTCTTAAGAGCTGAATCTGTTCTTTGAGGGAAACCGTCTCTTTTTGTTGTTGTTGGAAAAATTGGAAAAGTGAAGTTCCTGGCGGACAAATCTCATATTTTAAATTTGCCAACCTTAATTCCAACATTTTGATTAGTCCTTCATGGCGAGACGATGTTTGCTCCATCTTTTTCTCAATTGTTTCCACCTTGCTCATCATTTTGTTTTGTGTATGGGCCACGTTCTTTATGATGTTGCCAATGTTGGTCAGCACCTTGTTTTGGCAGATGGAGTTTTCGGATTGCCTGTTTATTGTTGCGTCGATGTCACTAGTTGGGGGTTTTTCTCTAGTAGGCAGTACTACGTTTTTTCTTGGGAATTTTTGGAGCATGGCTTATTCCCTCCTTTTCAAAAGGTTGTAGTGAAGGAAAGTCTTGCGTATGACTGGAGCTTGAAGGACTTAGCATGAATATCTGTGGTTGTGGGGGATTTGTGATTTTCGGAATTGGTGAAGTTTTAGGTTCAGGTGACTTTTTGGGTTGTGAGGTATGGACTGGTGGTGATTGGGGTTTGGGTGTAGTTTCACTATCCTTCCAACTTGGAGTGAAGTTTTCTGGTAGGATATCTACTTCATAGAAGTAATTATATTTTTTGGAAAGGGTTTTATACAAAGTAGGAGACATATTCATTTTTGCTAAAGAAGACGATGATGGAAATGACTCAGACATATTTAGTAATCTGTTCCTTCCTCCGAAAGGATAGGCTGGCTCTAATACCATAGTATAAGAAGAAAGCAAGGGACTCCGTGAAAGCAAGCTTAATCGTAGGTACAAACCCACAGTAAAAGGAACAAAGCAAAAGGCTCAGGGAAAGCGAGCTTAATCATAGATACGAAAGTTTTCCTACAAAAAGGGGGCTGGCTCTTGCCAAGCTACACCAGGGGGCTGGCTCTTATTAAGCTTGCTTTCACGGAGTCCCTTGCTTTCTTTCTCATACTATGGTATCAGAGCCAGCCCATCCTTTCGGAAGGAGGAATAGCTTACCAAATATGTCTGGGTCATTTCCATCATCGTCTTCTTTAGCAAAAATGAATATGTCTCCTACTCTGTATAAAACCCTGTCCAAAAAATATGACTATCTCTATGAAGTAGACATCCTACCAGATGAAACAAAAAGTGTCTTCCACCAAATTACCTCTCATAAACCCTTATTCAGCCTTCGCCAAAAAATCATTTGCACCCTGGACACAAATTCGTTCCCTTGTCCAACAAAGACCGAAAGGGGTCAAGGAATATGTTGCTGCCTCAAAACTTGACCAACATCCTATCCTTGCCACCCGACAAGAACAATTCATCACTCTTCAAATACCAGATGATTTTCTCAGGCAATAGAGAGAGCATGGGTTTACCCATATCCATTTTGGTGCTATCCGAGTCGCTTTAACATATCACGGAAGAAAAGATCAACCTGTTGTAGCTCGACTTTCTTTTCTAGATACAAGATACTTGGAGTACAAACATGCAAATTTGGGTACCGCAGAAGTTACCCTGAATGCTGGGACAGTCTTCATCACAATCTTTCCAAATTTTAACATGTCCCTTTATGATCCATACCTAACCGAAGCACTAAAATCCAAGTCCAAATTCAAGGAGCCCCTCAAGCCAAAGGTTCAATCCAAGCCACTCTTTATCACCAAATGGCATGGCGAGTCCAAAATCATGCCATGGATCTTTGCCTTCCCGGAGGAGAAAATGCCTTACTCCTAAATATTGATGCTACCAAAGGAAACACCATGTGCACCCAAATACCCAGGCAAATTTCAAGAGATGAACTTTTCAAAATTCTTCCTGATTCCTGGATCACAAATTATGAAAAGTTAAGAGAACCGGAGGAATCCCTACAATCTGGTGAACCAACTTTTACCAAAAGAAATGACAAAACCGTTTGCATAAGCTTCGACCATTCCCACCTCAAAAAAATAAAACCATCTTTCCTTGCAAAATGATCCAACCCAAGGAGATTGATTTTCTCGGAATGCATTTTGCTCGTGGTGAATACAGTCCAGGACCGCATATATATCAGTAATTACTTAAATTTCAAGACACCAACCTCACAACAAAGAAGATTCAACAGTTCTTGGGTGTAATAAATTATGTAAGAGATTTCATCCCAAATATCTCTACATACATTGCACCGCTCACAGGAATGCTCAAGAAAAATGCACCATCATGGGGAGAGAAACAGGATGAAGCAGTCAAAAAAATAAAGGAGATATGTAAAAATATCAAGTCCCTCTACATCCCTTCGAATGGGAAAAAGATACTGCAAACTGATGCTAGCCATAAATATTGGAGTGTTGTTCTATTTGAGAAAAAGATGGCCAACGAAAAATATGTGGATACGCAAAGTTTAAAGATGCCGAGCAACATTATCATTCCACCTTCAAAGAAATTCTTGCAGTAAAGACTGGAATCAAGAAATTCAATTTCTTCCTTATCCATACAGAAATTCTCGTGGAAATGGATATGAAGGCTTTCCCAAAAATGATCTGGATAAATTCAAAAATTATCCCCAATCCTCAGATTCTCAGATGGGCGCAATGGTTCTCTCCCTACAATTTTCAAGTCAAGCACTTGAAAGGAAAGGATAATATTCTCGCAGATTTTCTATCGCGACCGGAAGAATTCTCAAAAAGATTTTCTCGAACAAAACTGAAGCCAAACAACCACATCTTTATGTTTTCAAACGCACGGGGAACTAGTTCATTAAAGCCAACAGATCATCCACCGGAGTTCTTCAACATCATGGATCCCTTTGATCCGTCAATTATTATGGAAAGAAGAACTTATTATGAGCTCTAAGCTTTCCGGCAATATGGAGGATCCATTCTAATGCCTTATGGTGTCAATCCAGAATATCCATTCTGCCACATATTCATAGCTCAAGCCAAGGATTTTCCACAAGAACTACTATGGTTTTTCTGGTACCTATGCCATCAGTATTATATTTTCATGGAATTCAAATGCAACGTCTTCAAGGATTTTGATACCATTGCACCAGCCCTTAGAGTATTTTTACTATAGTTCAAGCCTAGGAGATATTGGACGAAATGTTTCAGTGATTCCTACGCAGCAAAAATATTCATGTTTCATAGGCCAGTGAAGATCATTAATGGAAAAGTCCAAGCGCAAGTAGAGGCATCATTCTAGTGGAAATTTCTCGTGTTAATTTTATCAATGGAGGAAGAGTATAGCGAGGCACAAAGAATCATTTTCCAGCAAAATAGGTGCATCCCAAAAGAGATTTGGCCAAAAGAATGGGCAAGCTGGAATTATACCAATACCCATCCTCACTGGGAAAGAGTCCGGGAAGCAGCAAAGGAATATCAAACGCCATATGAGATCATCTGAGAAAAATCGGTAGATCTTAGAAAAAAGCTTAGAATTATCTTGTACTCTTTGTAAATCTCTTGTGATATATTTCATATGAGTTCTTTCTAAATTTCCCTCTTGTTCTTTCTGTCGAATGGATGGAAAGGCCGGTCCATGTATGAAAATAAAGTAAGCGTACTCTTTGAAAGTTAGCTTATTATAGTACGGTCCATGTATGAAAATAGAGTAAGTGTACTCTTTGAAAGTTAGCTTATTGTAGTGCGAAAGTTTTCTGAGTTATTAACAGCTAACGTTGGTTATAGTACAAAAGTTTTCTGAGTTGTGTAGCTTGGCAAGTGAAAGCCAGCCCCCTTTGTAGGAAAACTTTTGCGACTATAAACAAATTAACTATTTGTGTAGCTTGGCAAGAGCCAGCCCCCTGGTGTAGCTTGGCAAGAGCTAGCCCCCTTTTTGTAGGAAAACTTGCGTGCCTATGATTAAGCTTGCTTTCCTCGAGTCTCTTGCTTTGTTCCTTGTACTGTGGTTTCGTACCTATGATTAAGCTTGCTTTCCTCGAGTCTCTTGCTTTGTTCCTTGTACTGTGGTTTCGTACCTATGATTAAGCTTGCTTTCACGGAGTCCCTTCATTTCTTTCTCATAGTCCCTTGCTTTTCAGCATCTCCAGGCAAAAGGGACATTAGTACAAATAAAGTATCGAGTATGTATGGCATGAAAAGCAATATATAAAAGACATAAAAGAAACATGGAGTAAAGGACTCAACCTGTAAGTCTGAATTGCTCTATGAATCATGAAACATTTATAATATCATGCAAATGCACATATATGTCATATCATGCATAGGTATATGCATACATAACATCATCAAGACTCTGAGGGTATCCCATCATATCATCTCGGCCTATATGGGCGAAATCATCAACGCATACCAATTAATCAGGTGGTGGCACGTATATAACGCCATAACCTTTCCCCATACCCCATATACATATAATATATGCGTATATAGCACCATCTGTTAACGGGTCAATGTACATGTATAAATGAATACAATAAATAAGGAAGTGAGTCGATAAGATCTCTCGGAATGTCATAAGATCAATATGTTTTTGATTAATATCATAAAATAAACTTTATCAACTAACGTATTTTTAAGACCCATGAACTGATGATATAATAATAGGACACATGGGAAATCAACAACATAGGGAACCTTAGCACTTCTAAGAGTAAAGTTATTTGTGAAAATTGCGTGTGTGCTCGTTTCGTTGTATTATATGGATCATGCTAGAAGGAAAGAAAGGATAGCCTTAACATACCTTAAGTCTTCACATCAACTCCATAACAAGCTTATGACAACTAGCACGCCAACCCTATAACAAAGAATTACATTTACAACTTAGATGGCGCTAGTATACCACGTATCTCAAATGATAACTCGATTCTACAGTAAAACGGGCAGCATTTCCCATGATTTTACAGCTCCCTCAAGCCTACAATAGGCGAGACAACAAAACAATACAAATTACAACTCAAAAATAGCCAAACTACAATTTGGGACCTTTAATACAACAAAAAACCCAAATATCCCAAAACACATCCAATCAACAAGTTATCAATTAGCCTGAAATTGCAACGACGAGCAACCATCCCACTACCGTACCACATGTGGCATTTCTCCATGCCCTTTTCCTTCCAATCTCTATAAATCAGCAACACAACACAGCTTCTGTTCACTGTCCCGTGAGTTCTAAATATTAGAAAATGAGTTTATCAACATTCCTTGACATTTCAAAACATAAATACAGAAGGTAGGATTTTTTTTTAATTTTGAAGTACCTTCCAAAACTCATAGTACAAAGAAAAAGAGAGGCGGTATAATGATACTTACGTCGTAGGGATCGTTCTAATATTATCGCTTCTTGATTTCATACCCCGGACGTTAATCTTCATTGAAACCCTAGTGGAGAGTTTAAGGGTAAGTTTATGGTCATATTTTGGCCGTGGTCTGTGGAAAAATGAGGAAAGAGACGACATAAGGGATATATATATCCACTTTTGAAAAGTCAAAGAGGTGCTAGCTTGGCACCCTAGCATTGGCCCTTCTTCCGGCGCTTACATATGTTTATGTAGATGTCGTATGAACGAACGGTTAAGAGCGTTGGAAACTAAATTCTAAGACTTGGAATTTAGTATATAAAATGTCCCAAAAAGACCTCTTATAGCACACGAAATGATGCAGGTCAACCTGATCATGATACGTTTAAGCCTTCAAGACCATTCACGAGAAGTCAAGCTAAAGAGCTTCATGATGCACATTTGATGGTGAAGAAGAGCCAAGCGTTTGGCATGTGATGTTTGCATTTGGCGAGTGACATTGTTACTCTATTGAGATTATTGTGTAGTTATGGAAGACATTTGTTTTGGAGTCCTGCGTGACTATTTCTTAAACTTAGCCAAATTGTGGCCTTTTTGTTAATTAGTTGTTTCCTAGTTGATTTAGGTTAACTAGTTATTCTTTTCCTAGTTGATTTAGGTAAAGGCTCATTCTATATAAGCCTAAACACTTCATTATTTTGACACCTTTTTGACATTATTTTTCAATCAAAAACGGTAGCAACTTGCTCCCAAAATCATGTGAATTAACTTGTCTAATTTTGTTGTGATCCAAAATTGAACTTGTTCCTATGTTTGATCGAACAATTTGCAAGATCATCGTTATCTTGAGGGTCCTTTCTATAGCATAGGTACTCCTTGATTTCACCAAGAAGGTAAGTAGACTAGTTCCTACTTCTTGTCTTGATAATTCATAGAGCGTCTTGCTTCTATCTTTTGTTTTCTTGTTTCGACGTTTTGTATTGCATCAGTTGGTATCAGAGCTTGGAATGGGTTTGTTTCTAAATCTCTATCCTGTTCTTCGTGCATTAGTTTTAGGTTCTAATTCTTAAATTTCATTTTTGATTAAAAAAAAAAAAAAACGTGACCAAAAAAAAAAGAGAAGAAAGAAAAACCGGAAATTGTTGTTGATTGAAGTTGTTGAATCATTGAGGGATTGAAGTCTTGAAGATTGATTGCTAAAGAAACGTTCTTGAACCGATTCTTGATGTTCTTGATCATTAGAAACCGATAATCTTGAAGTCTTGAAACTCTAGTTGAAATTCTTGAAGGTGCACGATTGAATCTTGAAAATCTTGAAGTTCTTGGAGTTAAAATTGAAGTTCTTGAAGAGTTTTACATTGTTCTTGAAGAGGTTCTTGAATCCTCAAACGTTCTTAACAAGATTGCCTTGAATTCCTGAAGTTCTTGAACTTTAATTTGTTGTTCTTGAAAGAGCATTGTGAAAAACGTGGAAGAGGGCCTAAGAAGTGTTAGGGAGGCCGAACTTGGCATCTTGTGCTCACTTAAAAAGTTGTCAGCCTATCGAGTCACATAATCTCACTCACCTCGAAGAAAAATATTGATCTTATGAACTTGAAAGGTCGCTAAGGAACTTGGTCAATTAGAGGAAGCCAATTTGAAGACAAGTGTGAAACACTACCTGAAAATTTGAGTGAACCCGAGAGTCATTCAAGAAAAGTGAGAGAGAGTATTTTCAACTAACCTTAACACATTCTCTAGTCTTGTTTCTTTTGCAGGTACATGGCTACAGAAGGAGAAAAGGTTGTGTCTAACATTACTTTAGCCGAGCTATGGGCTGAAGTAAAGGCACTTAGTATCAGAGTGGAGAATCTTGAAAGAACCACTGGTACTTGGAAGAATGTCGGGGAAAGAAATAGTGATGGTTCTACCTTAAGACCTGAACATAATGGTTCTGTTTGTGAGGTTGAGTGTGATGATGAAGTTTCTACTAACGTTCATCCCTTGCCTAGTGTTGTTAATGATATTTTCCAGGAATATATGGACATGTTTCCCGAGGAGATGCCGAGTGGACTACCTCCATTGAGGGGGATAGAACACCAAATTGACTTTGTTCCGGGGTCACAAATTCTGAACAAACATGCTTATCGAAGCAATCCATAGGATGCTAAGGAGTTGCAACAACAAGTGGATGAGCTATTAACTAAGGGGCTAGTTCGAGAGAGTCTAAGTCCGTGTGCCGTACCCGTGATCTTGGTTCTAAAGAAAGACGGCACCTGAAGGATATGTGTTGATTGCCGAGCCGTCAACAAGATAACAGTAAAGTATCGTCATCCTATCCCTAGGTTAGATGACATGCTAGATGAGTTATGTGGTTCAAGTGTGTTTCCTAAGATTGATCTTAGGTCCGGTTACCACCAAATCCGTATGAAACCGGGTGATGAGTGGAAAACTGCAATCAAGAGCAAGTTTGGTCTATATGAATGGTTGGTGATGCCTTTTGGTCTCTCCAACGCACCTAGTACGTTCATGCGATTAATGAATCATGTGCTTAAACCGTTTCTTAATAAGTTTGTGGTTGTCTACTTTGATGATATCCTGATTTATAGTAGAAGTTTAAATGATCATGTTGATCACTTAAGGCAAGTGTTTGAAGTATTAAGAGCCGAAAAGTTATATGTTAATTACAAGAAGTATGCCTTTTGTGTAGAGAAAGTTGTATTTCTTGGATTTGTTGTAAGTGTTAATGGCGTTGAAGTAGATGAATCTAAGGTAGAAGCTATTAGAGACTGGTCTATTCCTACTACTGTTTCACATGTTAGAAGTTTCGATGGACTAGCTAGTTTCTATAGGTGCTTTGTTAAAGACTTTAGCACCATAGCAGCGCCACTCACGGAGTTGGTGAGAAAAGACACGCCTTTTGTGTGGGGGGAGCCGCAAGAGGGTGCCTTCCAAGAGTTGAAACGTAGGCTTAGTTCTGCCCCGTTGTTACAATTACCTGATTTTAGTAAGGCGTTTGAAATTGAGTGTGATGCCTCGGGGTTGGGAATTGGAGGTGTTCTTATGCAAGATGGGAAGCCTATTGCCTATTTTAGTGAGAAGTTGAAGGGAGCTACCTTGAATTGCTCTACGTATGACAAAGAGTTGTATGCCCTCGTGAGAGCTGTAGCTCATTGGCAATATTACCTATGGCCTAAGGAATTCGTAATTAGGAGTGATCATGAGTCACTCAAACATCTTAGGGTTCAAGAGAAACTAAATAAATGACATGCTAAGTGGGTAGAGTTCATTGAGAGTTTCCTTTACGTGATTCATTACAAGAAGGGGAAGGAGAATGTAGTAGCCGATGCACTATCTAGGAAGTTTGCTTTGGCTATCACGTTAGCATCTAGGTTGATGGGTTTTGAGAGTATTAAGTCTATGTATGAGCATGAACCTAAACTTAAGAGTGTGTGTGATGCCATAACTAGTGGGCAGCGGATTGAGAAGTATCAGTGGCATGATGTGTACCTTTTTAAGAATTAGAGTTTGTATACCTGAATCCTTATGGCGAGAGTTGTTGGTGTGCGAGGCGCATTGTGGGGGCTTGATGGGACACTTTGGGGTAGATAAGACTTTAGCTATATTAGGGGAACAGTTCCATTGGCCTAAGATGAGGCGAGATGTCGAGAGAATATGTGGAGCGTGTTTTGAGTGCAAAAGAGCTAAGTCTAGGTCTAATAATCATGGTTTGTATACTCCCTTACCCGTTCCTACTAGTCCTTGGGTAGATATCTCGATGGATTTTGTGATGGGGCTGCCTCGATCTAGGGGTATCATGATAGCATTTATGTGGTTGTTGATAGGTTCTCTAAGATGGCTCATTTCATTCCTTGTAAAAAATGTGATGATGCACAACATGTTGCTTCTTTGTTCATTGCTAATGTTTAAAGTTGCATGGTGTGCCTCGAACTATTGTTAGTGATAAGGATGCTAATTTTTTGAATCACTTTTGGAAGTGTTTGTGGGGTGCTCTTGGCACCAAATTGTTGTTTTCTACATCACATCATCCACAGACTGACGGTCAAACTGAGGTTGTTAATCGCAACTTGGGAGCTCTTCTTCTAGCTTTGACCAAAGGTAAGTCCGGAACTTGGGGTGACCGATTACCTATTATGGAGTTTGCATATAATAGAACTGTTCATCGAATGACTAGCATTACTCCATTTGAATGTGTTTATGGTTTTAATCCTTTGATACCACTTGATCTTGTTCCTTTGCCGAGAGATGCAGTTATTAACATTGATGGAGAAAACCGGGCAGCCGCGTTGCTCGAATTGCATGCTAAGGTGTGATGCCCCGTAAATTCACCTATGTGATTATGCCGTAATGTGGTAAGTGTGTATGGGCCTAAGAATAAGAAGAATGGTTGAAATATATTGAAAATTGTTAAGAAAAAAAAAAGGGCGGGAAAACGAAAGGCGTTAAAAAAAAAAAAAAAGAAGAGAAGAACAAAAAGGGACAAAAAGCGTCCCAATGTCCAATTCGCGATCCGCGAAATGCACATGCGGATCGCGAATCAGTCGCGAAGTGAGGCAGAAGCCTGGTTTGGCTTCTTGTCGAAAAAGCGACGGCAAGTGAAGGAAAGCGAACCGCGAAATGGAAAAAGCGGTTCGCGAAATCAACAAGGCCATCGCGAACACGGACAGTAAGCCCAGGCGAGAAACGCGACAGAAACGCGGTTCGCAAAATGAAAAAGCGAACCGCGAAAATGACCCCTCCCATCGCGAATTGAAGCAGAACACAAGGTCGCATTTCGCGACCAAAAAGCGGTCCGCGAAATGCAAAACGCGAACCGCGAAATGCCCCTAAAGCGTTGCGAAATCCACATTGTGCTGAAATTAAGCTTTTGACTCTCTGACCTATATAAGGGACTCAAACACGTTCATTACTCATTTTATAAGACCCAAACACATCTGAAGCTCTCAAGAACATTTCTCCAAGAACCCATAAGCCCTAAATCGACTCCTCTTCATCCAAACACATGAATCAAAGAAGAAAGCATAAAATTGAAGGAACAAGAAGAAGCCCTAGCTGAAGTTCTTCCCTTGCAAACCCAAAATCAAGGCAAACTTAAGGATTGAAGAATCAAGAAAAGAAAAGTAGATTAATCAACATGCAAGGTAATTTCTCACACCCCTTCTCTTAGAGATTCTTGGAAACCCAACACATGCATGTAAGACTCTATGAAAATGAGAATGAAAGTTATGGGTCTAAGTTAAACACCACTGCTAGTGTGGGTCATGGTAGTTAATGAATTGCATGTGTCATAGAAATGCTTATTAAGTCTAAGAGGGAAGAGATTTAAGGAAAACATGTCATGAACTTCAGGAATTAAGAATAAGAATAGTGGTATCTATGAAGTAACAATTGGGGTGTTCCTAATTGTAGATTAAAGGATTGAATGCTCTTCCATAAGCTTGGAAGCGGAAGCTAAGTATATACGCACCAGGTATGTAAGACTATACCGTTCCTTCTTTCACACGATTCTTGTCGAATACAATGTCTCATAGAAGGCCCAAAAGTATACTCTAGCGGCAGACTGTAAATCTGTTGAAGTTTTTCTACGTAGGTTCGAATCCTGCCTCTCCCACTTGTTTGTTGTAGACTTCAGAGAAGAGAAAAGATATTCTTAGAAGCTAAGGAAGCTTACATTGATTCCCTCCTATTATAGGAGATTCTATATGTCAACGTTTGGTTGCAAGTGTGTTGTTTGATAAGCACAATTGATGTGAGAATTAAATGCTATGTTCGAACGATAAGAGAGAACGTAAGTCACGAATGAATTGTTATGGATTGAATGAACTAGATATATAGATATGTATGTATATATATGAATAAATGATCAAATATGATTGACTTGAGAAAAGAAGTAATGAGAATAACAAGAAAGAGCTTAAGCCTTGAGTGATTGAATGTTTATGAGTGTTTATATATGATTGAAT
>MCJB01027203.1:0-71152 GCA_002018475.1 Nicotiana obtusifolia | reverse complement strand
AATTATGAGCCCGAAGAGGCATATGTGTGTGTGAATATATGTGATAACAATAATGGTAGCGATGATTATGATTATGAGCCCATGGAGGCATATTTATTGATTGTGGTCCTATGAGGACGTATGTGCGATGATTGTATAAAGGGATTGAATATATGATGAATGTGTTTGCACGTTTTTCTTAAAGTAAGAAGTCCGGTAAAGCAGTTAAACTAAAGAGATGAATACTTAATGCATTGGATATAATGAACCCGTATGAAAGTAACAGGCTTGGAAGAATGAATTATGTCTTAAATCTCTGAAATGATGGAAATAAGTTTTATAATGAATATGTAAGGTATGCTACCCTCAGAGGTAAATTTCCATTGTTATGAGCTGTATGCTTCTATTATGTTGCTTATGTTACTGTTTTCAGTTGTATTCCTGTCTTACATACTCAGTACATTTTCCATACTGACGTCCTTTGTTTGTGGACGCTGCATATCGTGCTGCAGGTCCAAATAGATTGACGGACGGAGTCCCTCCACCACAGTAGGCTATCAGTTCAGCAGACATAGCAAGGTTCATCTTCCGGACCTGCTATACTTGGGTATGTTTTGATGTATAGATGTTTTTTTTTTGGGCATGTCGGGGTCCTGTTCCGACTAAGTATTTTTGTATACATTCCATAGAGGCTCATTAGACAAGTTGTCAGTATGTATAAACAGGAGTTGGGCTAGGTGTAATTATGTCGCCTAGTTGGCATCATGTGTATCGTGTGTATGGTTTTGTATATAGCCCAGTGGGTTATGTTGTGGTGAATGTATGTTTATATTATGGTGTATTGCTGCGATATGTAATGTCATTATAGTCGACAGGTATAATGTCGTTATTGCCGTGTTGGCAAGTATGTGCACCTTACGAATAATAAGGGTAGTCATGTACAGGGTTCGCCGGTACTCTGCAAGCAGGGTTCGGTGCCCGGTCGCGGGCCCCCGAGGTTGGGTCGCGACATAAGGTGTGGAAAACTTTGGAGGATGATTATGAAAAGGTAGCGGTCAAGAAGAATAAAAGAAGGAAAAAGCTGGACTTAAAGAGAGGTGACTGGGTTTGGGTGCACTTCCGAAAGGAAAGATTTTAGAACCATAGGAAAGGGAAGTAGGCTCCGCGGGGAGATGGACCATTTCAAGTGTTGCAGAAGATCAATAATAATTATGCTGTTTCTTAAACATTCAATGTCATTGACTTGACTCCTTGTGTTGCTTTGAAAGATGAAGAAGGTTCGATTTCAAGGACGAAATATTCCCAAGAAGGGGAGGATGATGCAGGTCAACCTGATCATGACACGTTTAAGCCTTCAAGACCATTCACGAGAAGTCAAGCTAAAGAGCTTCATGATGCATATTTGATGGTGAAGAAGAGCCAAGCGTTTGGTGTGTGATGCTTATTACTGTGTCGTTATGAAAGACATTAATTCTTACTTGTTTGGTCCTGTGTGACTATTCTTTAAACTTAGTCAAATTGTGGCCCTTTTTGTTAGTTGTTTTTTTCCTAGTTAACTTAGGACAAGGCTCATTCTATATAAGCCTAAAGACTTCATTATTTTTAGGACCTTACATCAATTTTACAAAGAAATTTTGGCCAAGCCTTTTGTGCTTCCAAACGTGTGACTTTAACTTGTCCAATTTTGGTATGAGTCAAAATTGAACTTGTTTCCTTGTTTGATCGAACAATTTGCAAGATCATCGTTATCTTGAGGGTTGTTCGTATAGTATAGGTACTCCTTGATTTCATCAAGAAGGTAAGTAGACTAGTTCCTACTTGTTGTCCTGATAATTCATAGAGCGTCTTACTTCTATCTTTTGTTTTCTTGTTCGTGTTTTATATTGCATCAATTTCCGGGTAGATTAAGATCTCATCATGTAATATTTGAATTATTTGAACTCAATTTGCTATCTTAATTGATTGAATTTATAATTGAAATTGATTTGAGAATATATTAGGCCGAGCTTTATCACCATGAGTTGTTTGGCGAGAAAAATCGATAAACAGTGAAAAGTCTTGTTTACTTTATGCTCCCGTACTTGTGTTGTAAGCACGTGTCTCGTAATTTGATAAGTTCCAACCTTTTTTCTGGAGCGGGCCGAACGCCTCGTCAGTATATTGAGATGCATCTCTGGTTCGCGCCGGTCGACCCTCGGCAGTGTACACACAACTCTAGATCGGGCCTCGTGCGTAATACCGCTAGGAGTCCTAATAATCGTGAGATTTCCCTTTTATTGAGACCTGGCATTTATGTGGTATTCCTTACCGATCTGAGACTACTTTTGATATTTTTGACCTGTTGAGATAACATATGATCTTCGAGAGATTTATATTACAAAAACAAAATGTTGGAGGATTATGTTAGTTACCATTTTATCCCATTATTACTGTTGTGCTTCATATCTATTTTATGATTTATCATACTACTTTATTGGACCTCTAATAAGTGTCGATGTCGGCCCCTCGTCATACTTCTCCGAGGTTAGGCTAGATACTTATTGGGTACGCGTTGATTTACGTACTCATGCTGCACTTCTGCACTAAATGTGAAGGATCTGACAGGTTTATTTGGTGGTCATCCTGGCATGCAGGCGCAACTAATGAGGAGATTTTATAGTGAGCTGCATTCCAGGCTACGTTTCGCAGCCCATAGAGTCTCTATCGTACTATTTAATTTATCCTGTCTTATTTACAACCCAGACAGATGTTGTATTATTGTTGTTCTCCTTAGTAAATGCTCATGCACTTGTGACTCCGAGTTTTGGGATGTTCTAGAATTTGTTTGTTGTTTGCTTAGTCTCAAGACAGTTTTACTTTGTATTTTATTTAAATTATATTTATCCACAACTTTAACGCGTTTATGTCTGCACCTAACAAGAATCATAATTTCAAAAATAATAAAATGGATAACTAAGTTGTTAGTTCACAGTTGGCTTGCCTAACGGCGGCGTTGGGCTCCATCACGACCTATAGTGGGTTTTGGGTCGTAACAGCTTAGTATCAAAGCTATAGGTTTACTTGGGTCTCACGAGTCATGAGCAAGTCTAGTAGAGTCTTGCAGATTGGTACAGAGAGGTCTGTGCTTATATTCGAGAGGCTACAAGGCTGTTAGGAGCACTTCCCTTCTTGATTCCCCATCGTGCGATTTGATTCCATTGAAGCTTATGCCTTCATCTCCTAACTACTCAATCTTATGGGACGTGGATCACCTGTTATTAATTGCGCATTGAGGAGTTGTAATGGTACTGCAGATGTGGTGTATGATATTTCTCCCTGCATATTTGATTGGGCTATTGTTGTTGTCTCGTGGAGGGATATTCTGTCATTTCAGCGCAATGTTAGTGTTGCCTACGGTTTCGTGGCTATGCACAGTGTATTATGATGTTTATGAGTGGTTATCGCGTAGTGTTGGTGTAAATGGGTAGGGTGTTTATCTATGTGTCGCGTCAATGAATGACTCGAAATAAGGATTACTTGGTTCATGGTTTAGAGGTTCGTCATTTAATTCCAGCGAAGGAGAAGCAATTGGAGTATGGATGTTTCGGCCTTGGTTGACGGAGTAGCGAGACTTGATATTTTCGGACATGGTGGAATTATCGTTTGTGATGAGGTGTTGTCATACTTGTTGGAACATATTAAGGTTCCTCGGTGTTATGGTCTCTTTTGAATTGCCTTCGGGGCAGGTTTTTGTGGAATGGTGCCTAAGCAGCGGTTATCAGAGATGGCGGTGTATGGAGGCTTCAGGGTCGAATCGGTGTTTCTAATGTTGATGGATCGAGAGAGATGATCTTTATGGAGTCTCAGAATTAGTGGCAATTTATCCGTTCAGGTGCTACAAAGATGGATTATGGTTTGAGGCAGTGTTTAGGCAGCAAAGTAAGAGGAAGGACATGGTGGGAGGTGTCTCGCGGTGGTTGAATTGCTAGCAGGTCATGTATGAACAACAAGAGGCCGAAAAGTTGCTTGAGGAGATGAGTTTATCGAAGTAGGAGTAAGTAGCGTATAGATTCTGTGGTAGGATAGCCACATACTTTGAGGAAGTTTAGAGCGATTTGGGGATCATGATGACAATGACTAAGTCTATAAATTTCATTTGGGACGGTGGCTACTGTACTTAGGAAGATTGAATATGTCAGAGACGAGTTTTCTTGAAATGAAGAGGGGTGTGAAAGGTTGATTATCGTTTTTGGATGCAACATGACTTCGAGTTTGGAACGTATGGTTAGAATTTCAGTTGATGCTACTGGGGAATGAACAGGCTTTTATAGCTGGTGGACGAGCATGAGATCAGGAGGGTTTACTGATTTCGTGGTAGTTGTACCTAGTGCAGCGTCGTTGGAAGATGTCAGTATGGAATTCCACAGGTGGGCTATCTCTTGTGAGCGGATTGGTGGTTGCGTGATTATGGATGATGTTCCCATGAAGGGTTCTACTTTCTACACAACGGGAGGCATGTACTGGGATCTTGAGCTTAGATCACTTGAAGAAGATAGGGCGACTGTCAGGAGGTCAAATATGCGATTTTGGCTGATAATTCGAAATGTTCATGAAAAGTTAAATAATAGCTTACGAGAAATTTGGCGGGTTAACAGTTCGAGATCATGGTAATTGAGAAGGAGGAATTATTATGGGTTCTACCTTTTTGTGATTGTAGCTTAAAGCTAAGTGGGGCAGCCCACCGTCTATGATTGCCACGCGGTAGTGTGCATGTGTGATTTCTGGTTATCTGTACATTGGTGGATTAGTTATGAACAAGGGAAGAATTCATTAGGTTGCTTCAGTGGTTCTAATGGGTTCAAGAATGTAAGCACGATGTCTAAGGATTTTGGGTTTGTTATGTGGCTGAAGACCGGGATTTTGCAACTGGGCGTGAAGAATATATGGGGAATTTCCTATGTTATCATCATGTCTGCGGGGCAGTACTGGAGAAATGGGAGAAAGAGCTTCAGATTCACTGAAGGTCTTTCAGAATAGGTGTACCAGTTGGAGATGCTATTGTGCGCATGAGGAGGGTATGAGATGGTTCATGGGTATTGAGATGATGTGGTCTCGTGAATTGGGTCACTCGGGATAAGAGGTGTTGAGTTTCGTTATGTTTTTGAATGGATCTATTATTATTTCTAAGGCAAGTCAAGAGTAAATTGGAAGAAGTGGGGTCGGTTAGTAATAGTTTGAATCAGCACGATTGTGGCAATGATAAGTTCCATCAGTGTGTTAAGTTATACAGGTGATTCATGGCTGTATGTGCGGGCTTGACATCCACTGCAATTTGATCGATTGGAGGTATTAATTCTCATGGCCTTGTATGTGTAAATGGTACCCATTATAGTTATGGCTGCTTAGACCACGACTTAAGTTCTGTGTCTTTCGTGGTTATGAGAAGTTGGTTGTGTGTTGCAATTCGTCTTCTGAAATGAGTAAGTGAAAGGTTTCTTGCCAATGAAGTGTTTATTCTACTAGTAGTTCCGGGGTTATGATGAATTCTTGTACTCTTGCGTGGCGACATGATAGGTGCAGTGAGCGGCATGGGAAATGGAAGATGTGGATCAAGGTTGAGGCTCGGTGTTGATAAGGATGTCACGAGTTCGGATGAGTAGGGAAGAATCCAGATGTTCAGAGTAAGCTAGCATTATCTTAGTGTCACCTGAGAATATTGTTCTATGGAAGAGGCATTGTGTATTGATTTGCGGATTCTTGATTTGCTTTACAGAATTAGTACTGTTGGTGGTATGGAGGTGCAGACTCTGCTACCTGGTGCGGAAGGTCATGGGAGCGTATCCCACGAGAAAATATTATAAGTGTGACATGTTAGTCACTTGATTTTTAAGGATTTAAACCAAGTATGGAGATTTCGTTACTATCGCTAATGTGAGAGTTTATGCCTGAAAGGCGCTCTATTCATTTGGTTGTGGACTGTGGGGGTTTGTTCCGGATTGGACGACTGCTCGTATGTGTCATGAATAGGGCCATTGTGGATCCTTAAAAGGTTGTTGGCCAAGTATAGGATGATCGGAATCGACGTGAGGTCAGTTGGAAGATCTAATGTGAATGTGTGCTCTACCTCAGGTCGGATGTATTCATTCAGCATAGCATTTCTTATGGAGGAGTCTTCGGGTGTTGCATGTTGTTCCTGTCGTTAGCTATTCTTGGTAATACTCTATTATGCTATATGGGTCATGATCCAGCTTGATTATTCGCACGTGGATTATGATCCCGTAGCTTGTGGTGCTATATGAGCAAGATGTCTCTTAAGATGCAGGTCGTTTATTGCACCTTAGTCGTGCTTGAGTTTTTGGTAGCGCATGGCGCTAGTCGTCTCCCCAAGGTTGTGTTCATGCACTTGGCGTGCTTGTGGTCCATATTCAGGCATTTTGCAAGTATAAGCATTAAGGCTTGATGGGTGTTTCCTTATTGATTGCTTTGTGTGGATCAGGTGGCATGTCGCCAAGGGTATATTGTTTGGATCGGGTGGCACGTCGGCACGGGTATGTTGTATGCATCGGGTTGAATGCCGTAACGATGTCATGTTTAGATTGGGTTGCATGCTGCAACGGTGTCATGTGTGGATGGGGTTGCACGCCGCAATAGTGAGATGTTGAGTACGGTTCCTTATACTTAATTGTGTGCCTTGTTTCACATCTCCGAGAAAGGCTCATAGCATATTTTTAGCTATTTCATTCGTTACGCGAGGTGGGTAGTCCGCTGTCAGAGTTCGTTCTTCCTTATGGGTCATATTTGAGTTATAGCTTGTTGGCGCTGTAGGATATTTTTTATGGTGTTTGAGGTGGCTTATTGCCCGAGCAGCTTGTACTGGGTGATATGAGGTTATTGGACCTGAGATTAGTGCGATCGAATTTATGTAGGGTATATTAAAGAGAAAATATCGTTATTTAGTTCAGAATGAGGTAATGATTCTTGTCAGGTGGAGAGACTCCATTATTTACTAATTGGCAGGTGATTATGAGCTTATGCACATCTCCTTTGTCGTGGCAGTATTGCGAGAGTTGGAACAGGGCTTATATGCGTATATGAGGTATACTACGGGCATCGGGTTAGTGAATTTGTAGCTTCTACCGTTGGAGGATATTATTATACGAATTATGCGGTGCATTGTGTGGCTTCAGCATGGGTGTATGATCATATTTGGTACAGCGGGTTGAGATTGATATGGTGTTCGTATATTAAAATCAGACCTGGTAGAGAATTCCGGATGTTGGAACTTGGCTCTAAGGCTTGTGGGCTAAGGTAGTAGGAGGGATCTTCAATAGGGATCGAGCTAATGTGCTCACATGGGTTGTGGTGGAACGGGTAGGTGGTGTTGAACAACGATTTTTAGCAACTCCGGAACTGTTCTTCGCATGTTTGAGTACGAACTTATGTCTAAGTGGGGGAGAATGTAACGACCGGACTAGTCATTTTGAGCTCTCGTGCGTCCTTCGGAAGTTTGAGGCCTTGAGTAGCTTCACTTCATGTTTGATGACTTATACGCATAGTTAGAATTGAATTTCGGGAAGTTCGGAGTTGATTTGGAAAGAAAATTCTAAGGAAGCTTTAAGTTGGAAGAGTTGACTAAGGTTTGATTTGAGTAAACGACCTCGGAATCGGAATTTGAAGGTTCCAATAGGTTCGTATAATAATTTCGGACTTCGGCGTATGTTCGGGTTGAGTTTCGGCTGGTCGGGGAGCACTTCAGCGCTTATTATGGAAAGTTGGCATTTTGAAAGTTTAAGAATTTCCTAAGTTTGATTTGAAGTGGATTTTGGTGTTATCGATGTCAGTTTGGGGTTTCGACCCTTGGAATAGGTTCCTATCGTGATTTGTGACTTGTATGTAAAGTTTGGCGTTATTCCAGAATGTTTAAGTATGATTCGGATGCGTTCGTCGAAGTTTGAATGTTTGAAAGTTTAAAGAAAGGTTTCGATCGTTGAATCATAGTTTTGATGTTGTTTGGTGTGATTTGAAGTCTCGAGCAGGTTCGTGTAATTTTTGGGGACTTGTTGGTGTGATTGGGCGGGGTCCCGGAGGCCTCGGGTATGTTTTGGGATGGTTTCGGACCAAGTTTGGATGAATTGCTGTTGCTGGTTTGCTGGTGCTGGTTTTGTTCGTCGCGAACACAGAGGGAGAGACACGTTTACGAAGAACGTTTTGGACCGGAGGCCTTTTTTCAACGCGTTCGCGATAAGGCAGTCGTGTTCGTGAAGGTTTGGGCAGTTGTGCTCTGCGTTCGCGATTGACTGGTCGTGTTTGGGTAAGGGAAACTAGGCCTGGGAGTCTTGGCCTACGTGTTCACGAGGATGGTGCCGCATTCGCGATGGTCAGGCTTGGTAAGGCATCGAGTTCGCGAGCCTGTCTTCGCGATTGCGAAGAAGGATTTTGGGAGCAGAAGCAGGTTGTGCTTCGCGAACACAAGGGACTTGCCGCGTTCGTGAAGAAGGGCGCCTGGGTAGATTATAAGCTTGCAAGGTCAGGATTTTCTCATTTTCAACTCATTCCTCTCTTGCTTGGGAAATTCTTTTGGGTGATTTGGAGGAGCCATTTTCATCATTAATCTTGAGGTAAGTGATTTCTACCCATTGTGAGTTAAATTCATGGATTATATGTGGATTTAAACATGAAAAGTTATAGAAATTGTGGGATTTTGGTAGAAAAACCTAGAAATTATATTTTTGGATTTTGACAACGAAATTGGACATGGAATTAGGAATAAATTATATATTTGAGTTCGTGGTGTTATGGGTACTGATTATCTTCAAGAATTTTCAGAATCTGGGCACGTGGGCCCTAGGGTTGACTTTTCTTGAGTTTTCGAGCGGAGTTGAGAATTATTATAAATTGTTAAATTATACGCATTGGAGTATATTTTGATTGATTTGCACATTGTTTGACTAGTTTCGGATCGATGGGCTTATTTGAGGTATTAGAGAGGTGTTAGAGCCGGTTATGGAACTTCAGATCGAGGTAAGTCTCCTGTTTAACCTTGTGAGGGGAAATAACCCCCTAGGTAATGTAATTGTTATGTGCTACTAGTTGTGGGTGCTACGTACACACGAGGTTACGAGAGTCTGTACGTAGCTAAAGCATGTTTATGTCTAGGTAGACTTAAGATTTTATCATGTAATATTTGAATTTTTTGAACTCAATTTGCTAGATTAATTGATCGTATTTGTAATTGAAATTGACTTGAGAATATATTAGGTCGAGCTTTATTACCCTGAGTTGTTTGGCGAGAAAAATCAATAAGTAGTGAAAAGTCATGTTTACTTTATGCTCCCCTACATGTGTTGTAAGCACGTGTCTCGTAATTCGATAAGTTCCTTCTTTTCTTGTGGAGCGGGCCGAACGCCTCGGCAGTATATTGAGATGCATCTCTGGTTCGCGCTGGTCGACCCTCGGCAGTGTACACACCACTTTGAATCGGGTTGTAAGACCTCGGCATAATCGTGCATAATACCGCTAGAAGTCCAAATATTGGTGAGATTTCCCTTTTATTGAGACCTGGCATTTATATGGTATTCCTTACCTGTCTGAGACTACATTTGATATTTCTTATCTGTTGAGATAACATATGACCTTCGAGAGATTTATATTTCCCAAAGAAAATGTTGGAGGATTATGTTAGTTACCGTTTTATCCCATTATTACTGTTGTGCTTCATATCTATTTATGATTTATCATACTGCTTTATTGGACCTCTAGTAAGTGTTGATGTCGACCCTCGTCACTACTTCTCCGGGGTTAGGCTAGATACTTACTGGGTACGTGTTGATTTACGTACTTATACTGCACTTCTGCACTAAATGTGCAGGATAGGTTCATTTGGTGGTCATCTTGGCACACAGGCGCAGCTGCTGAGGAGACTTTATGGTGAGCTGCATTCCAGGCTACGTTTCGCAGCCCACAGAGTCTCCATCGTACTATTTACTTTATCCTGTCTTATTTACATTCCAAACAGATGTTGTATTATTATTGTTCTCCTTAGTAAATGCTCATGCACTTGTGACACTGGGTTTTGGGATGTTCTAGAATTTGTTTATGGTTTGCTTAACCTAAATACACCTTTACTTTGTATTTTATTTAAATTGTATTTATCCACAACTTTAACGCATTTATGTCTCTACGTAGCAAAATTCATGTTTTCAAAAATAATAAAATGAATAACTAAGTATTTAGTTCACTGTTGGCTTGCTAACGGCGACGTTGGGCGCCATCAGGACCTATAGTGGGTATTGGGTCGTGACAAAATCACAACCCCTCGTAGCATAGAAGAGTAACACATAGAACATATCATAACATGAACAAGCTCAACTTTAACCGAATGACACACCTTCCAGCAATAACGGTGCTGAGTCACCAAATCCGACCTGGTGTAGAACACACATCCTCATCGGGCCTACCAACGGGTCCCCAAATCAACTCCGGTCATCCCCAAATGGATAAATAGCCATCCAAAAGCCCACAAAGGTCTAGCCATAACACGTACTATCATGTAGATAACTTTGGCCACATCTTCACAGTCCGCGACACCTAAACAATCTGCTTCTGAGAACTCCCAATCTTCAAATCCATAGAACACCTGAATCACCATAGCCGATTCCAACTCCACCACTTGGATGACTAACGCATCTCTCATACATAATCATTCCCATGAGAAATACTTCTATAAGTCTTCCATGCCACATAGCAAAATCTGAACATCAGCAGTCGATCAACCAGGCGAGTACCGCAATACCAATGAAGCATTCGTAAGTCACAACACAGTGCGCCTTCTGAAATGCGCACCCTTCTCAGGAGATACGGAGTAGTAATAGTATTCATATGGTCATCTGAAGCCGTCCATGTCGTCTAAGAATTCATGACCTTCCCTTCAAAACTAAACCGCCACCTTGTACATGCACATCTCAATCCCACATGATGCGCTGCATCTATTATGCCATCATATAAAGAGCACGAGAATCTCATAATCAAGTATGAGTCACCAGTAGAGTACATACCTGATCAGTCAGGAATCTTCCATTTGATTCTATCCAGGAGAAAATCACAATACGCAACATGCCCCTCACACCGGTAGGAAATATCCATCTCAAACTATGGTAGAAACCATCGAGAACTCTTTGAAACCTATTTGCACATAGCCAAGCCGTCAGAACTGAATCTCCCTAACTCAACCAAGCCACGCGGGTCGCCATACCTAAGAGTATTGCCATAAAACACATGTAGAGACTCACCATATCATAAATACCCAAAGAACCGATCATACTATTACTGTGTTGATCTAACCTCTACCAACCTATCCTATTTCATCGAGTTCCTTTTGAATTACCCTCAAGGTGGCACTTCTACTTGCCAGAACACCACCGTCCTTATCCAAAGCTCACCATAAGAGATCCTAGCACGAACCACTAGCCCAGAAGCTCATAAACCATTGTATTTCCTCTAAAGCACCCCATAATGCCGCAACCGAGATACCCACTCTGAAGAGACCTTCTTGAAGTCTGAAGCTATTTCTCTAACCTCTCTGATGCTGAACTGTAGAATTATTAATGACACAGAAATACCGCAAGTCCCAGCATTAACCCATGCTAATCTCAGATCTTAATCATATACAAATTTCGGGAAAACCCTTCAAAACCCACATACATCTTAGGCCAAACTGATATAACACATCTGCAATCTGATCGTCGATAGTGGACTCCCTCACTTGGCGAAGCCATAGGATACAACATCCGATGATCCATAATATTAACCTTCATAGCTCGTTCAACACCAACCATGAGATACCCTAAATTATCTACTAAGCGCACAGTCCATCCTCGTGATAGTCAAACTTGCTTCCTCCAGTGGCTTGAATGATAATATGTACCTTTCATTGAGTAGAAATCCCATACAAACCACATGGTCCCTAATACTACCCATTATTCTCAAATCATCATTCACCTTGTGACCCTACCACGATCGCGATGATTAGGCAACCAATTAAATCTTCCCAAGCTCGTATTTATCGACCAGAAGACAGAATCCGCTGCACCCTCACGCTAACAACTGACTGATCTCTCAACACATCCGCATCCTCAGTTTGGATGACACGTTGCACAATGTTTGAGCATCCCTGGTTCCCTCATAGCCCATCCACAACATCATGATCCGTCGGCACATAGCTGATACCGAGTGCGTAATATCATACACGAGTGGATGCAAGGAATATAAGGTATATGCTTCAAGCTGAATCAAAGCCGTACGATAAGGATTGAAAGAAGTGAAAAATTTCCTAATAGTTTCGTAGCTCTCGAAGATAAGTACAGACGTCTCCATACCGATCGGCAAAACTCTACTAAATCTGCTTATGACTCATAGCACCTATAAACTTAGAGCTTTTATACCAAGTTGTCACGACCCTAATTTCCCTCTGTAGGATGTTGTGATGGCACCTAGTCTCTAAGACTAGGTAAGCCTAACACTTGATGATTAAATAATAGATTTCTAACCAAATAACTAATAAGCATGAAACCAAAGTTTCTATAATAAGCCAACGATCTCAACATGATACAATTTCCCAAAACAGGTAGTACAAGTCATAAGCTTTGCTAAGAGTCACTAGAAATAACAATACATCACTGTCCCCGAGTAATTGGAAACAATGGAAATGAAATACAACATAAGGTGACTTCGGAGCCTGCGAACGTCAAACAGGTATACCTTGAAGTCTTCAGCCGCACAAGCATAAGTCTCTACCCAACTCGATCAAAAGTACCTGGATCTGTACAAAAATGTGCAAAATCGTAGCATGAGTACACCACATCGATACCCAGTAAGTGTCAAGCCTAACCTCGGTAGAACAGTGAAGAGGCAAGATTAAGACACCTACCGGACATGTAAACCCGTGCAGTATATAATTTAAAGCTAACAATGGAAAGAACGTCAACGTAAGGCCAATAGCAGGAGGATCACGAATTATAATCAACAGTAAAAATAATGGGAGCACGAATGGCAACGAGAAACAACGAAGTAATTAAGCAACAATATAGTCGAGATACAGATGAAATATGAATGAATTCAAGTAAGAAAAACCGATGACAACTCAACCAATCAAATCATTCCTAATGCACGAATTTCAACAAGAATTACCCCATGTACTACTTCTCCTAATCTCAAATCATAAGTCACAACTTCCAAACTTTACACACATGGTACCTTGTGCCCATATTTTTCAAATTACTTTCGCATGACAAAATCCACGTGCTACCAGGTACATAGTATCCGTGTCAAATGCTAATAAAGAATATTCAAGGGATCTATTTATATACAATAAAATAATATTACAGTTTTCGAACCAAGTAGGAAACCAATGAGAAAATGAGTTTATTTAAGAAATTATTTGGGTAAAGAAAATAACATTTTCAAATAAAATAAAGCATTAGATAAGCTACTAAATTTAATATAGAATTTGTTAAATTAAAACATAATAACGATTTTTAAGTGAAGTACAAGCATTAGACATATTAAGATGTTTAAGTTGAGAAATCAATTAAAGTGAAATATGAAAAATATTAAGAATAGTAAAGTACCGAATGGAACTACGAGTTTAACTTATGAGTCACATAAGGTAAACATGTTATTAATTCTTTTATTTAAAACCACTATGTTACAAATAACTCCGCAGGGTATGAGAGAATGACTCAGCGTAGTAAATTTATTTTGAAAATCAATTCACCATAATAATAATAATAATAGGAAAGGAAAACAAGAAATGACGGCAAAGCAGTGAACTAATGAAAACAACTCAATTCTCGAAATCAGTAAATCCGAAAATACTAGTCCTCAGAATCTCATATGATAAATACCGAAAGCTAACACAATACAACAATGAATACAACACACACAATCCGTTGCGGCGCGCAACTCGATCTCACCGTATAAAAATACAATCATCCTTTATTTCACCATATCAATATCAAGAATAATATATAAAATCTGTTGCGGCGCACAATCCGATCCCACCGTATCAATATCAAATCCTCCCTTATTTCACCATATCACATAATATCCTCCCTTATTCCACCCGTTCGGCATGCAATTCGGTCCCACCATATCATCATATCACAATCCTCCCTTATTTCACCTGTTGCGGCTTGCAACCCGATCCACAAGCAATTTAAATTAACACCAACAATCCAATAACTCAATTTATAGAAATTTCTACAATCAAAGGGTATGAGTACACAACAATAAAGGAACCATGTAATAATCAAAGGAATGCAACAAATATTACAAAAATGATAGGACAAGTAAAGCACACAACTAAGTTGTGCAAGTAAAGCAGTCAAGACAAGTAGAAAATAAGCACGGAGTCATGGAAGGGACTCAACAATTAAAAGTTAACAAAACAATAAGGAAGACAATAACTTCAACTAAAGCACGTAAGGGCGAAATGAAAAGTAAGGGGCACAATAAGTGCTAATGACCTCAAATAAAGCATGTGAGAGTAGAATAACAATGAGAGACATTATACGTCAGGACAATTCAATTAAAGGTATGGAAAGAGTAGATAACCTAAACCGTTCAAATACCATATATAGCCCGTGTACCCACTTGTCACCTTGTGTACACGATTTTCACATAATACAAAATCACAATCAACTCGAATCCTAAGGGGTAGTTTCCTTCACATAAAGTTAGACAAGATACCTACCTCAAAGAAGCTAAACCGATACTCTAGAATGACCTTCTCGTGTGAAACAACCTCCGGACGGCTCAAATCTAGCCAAAATAACTTCATATCATAAATAAAAGCCATAGGAAATAATTCCGAATAATAAAGCTTCGATCTTTAAAGAAAACTAAAAAGTCAACCCAAACGTCAACCCCGAGCTCGCACCTCGGAACCCGACAAAATTCACAAAAATCCGGACACCCATTCTGATACGAGTCTAACCATACTAAAATTATCAAATTCTGACATCAAATCGACCTTCAAATCTTCATTTTACATTTTTGAAAGATTTTTCTAAAATTCTCATTTTCTCTCATTCAATTCACTAATTTAATGATAAAAATAATTATGAAATCATGAAATATAATCAAATCCGGATAAAGAACACTTACCCCAAACTAACACGTGAAAATTCCCTCTAAAATCGCTAAAATCCGAGCTCTTTAACTCAAAAAGTGATAAAATATCAAAAGCCCTCGAAATAGAGTACTTATATTCTACCCAATGATTTACTCATCGCGCTTGCGGAACATAAGTCATGATCGCGGAGACAAAATGATGACAACTGACCAAACCTTCTTCACGAATGCGTAAAAGAAGTCGCAAATGCAACACACAGCTTCCAGCTCACTAAGCGAGCGCGGTTGTACCCACGCGATCGCGGACAACAAAGGCCAGAGGCCCTTCCAGCTTCCCTTATACGCGATCGCGTAACTAAAAACGCAAACGCGAATGTGACATCATAAATCCCTCAACCTTCGCAAACGCGGTCGTCTCTTCACGACCGCGAAGAACAACGTACCTGAGACCACCATAACATTACGCGAACGCGGAAGTAAAGGCGCGAACGGATGAAGAACACGAGGTGACAGAAACCAACAGTCCAAAATAGAAGGAAATGTCCTGTAACCCATTCGGAACACACGCGAGGCCCCCGTCGAAATATACCAACACGTTCCATAACATAACGGGAACCTGCTCGAGACTTCAAATCACAACAAACAACGTCAAAACTACAAATCGCACCTCAAATCGAACTTAATGAACTTATGAACTTTCAACTTATAAAACTCATGCCGAAACATATTAAATCAACCTGGAATGACATCAAATTTTGCATGCAAGTTCCAAATGACAAAACGGAGCTATACCAACTCCTGCAATCGAATTTCGAACCCGATATCAACAAAGTCAACTCCCGGTCAAACCTCTCAACCTTCCAAACCTTCAACTTTCCAATTTTCGCCAAAATGTACCAAAATCTTCTTGAAGTACCCAAATGCGAATCCGGGCATACGCCCAAGTCCAAAATCATCATCTGGACCTAACGGAACCATCAAAACTCCGATCCGGAATCAAATACATAAAAGTCAAACTTGGTCAACTCTTCTAACTTAAAGCTCTAAAATTTATTCTTCCAAACTAATTTTGGATCACCCGAAAATCGGAACCGACGATAGACACAAATTGTAATACATCATACGGAGTTACTCACGCCCTCAAACTATCGAGCGAAGTGCAAATGCTCAAAACGACCGATCGGATCGTTACATCTACTTATTTAAGTTAATTATTGAGTGCTTTCCGTTGTTTGACGTCCTTTTTATGCGTTCTTGCTGTTGCATGCGAAGAAACCAGAGGGTATGATCTCACAATTAGGAAAGTGCAACTAGTAAAATGGCATATATTTATTTCAAATGACAATTTATAACTCACAATTCAGAAAGTGCAACAGTCAAGTATTCGTTGCTTTACATCCAATATGACATTTTTATCGGTTCTAATAGTTTGACACGTTTCCGCTTAGAAGCGCAGTTTTAACATTTCTTTTTTCGCCAAAGACGTACTACATGTTATAGGAATGATGACAAGATATGTTCCATATCATAAGGCTCTAAGGTATCGTTCTTTGAATTTTTTTTATAGCCTAATGCATGGGTCTGGAGGGTACTAAGAGTGTGATCCAAGGGCTAATGAAGTAACTGCAAAATTTCGGAGACTAGTGTTCAAATTTCATAATAACATGTAAATTAGCCTATACATGCGTTGATGGAAGACACCCAAGTGGCTCAAATACTATTATTATATATAAAAAAAAAGATTAGAGAAAGCGCATGTGAACATTTTCTTCCTTTCTTAAGCCCAGTCAAATGTCGTGGGTAAAATGATTTAAAAGTTGTTGATTGGAAAAGTGAAGCTAGTGGTTGAGCACTTTTACTGCATCAATCGGTAGGTTGAGGCCTTGAGGCCTTGAAGATTCAAATCGCGTTAGAGGATAAGTGGAAAGTAGTGTGTTTTGATAAAATTTTATGTGAGGAACTGAAATTGTATTTAAATCCCCTTTTTGGTAGATCGACGCGTGCAACACTTAATGCTAGAAGCAAACACGTTATAGCTTTACTAATTATTATAAACTTCTTCCTAGTTGATACACTTATCGTGTTTATAACTGCATTGCGTTATCCATGCTTTTCTCAAAGAGCTAAAAAACCAACATGCTCCATTTGGTCCTTCTTAAGCGCCAACTGCTCTTTAATTTCTTTCAACGATGACGTTGAAATGATGGACAGGCTAGGAGGGCACTGCTCAGGCTAGGAGTAGAATAGGATAGCAGACTTGCTTGCGAAGTAAGGAGCTAAAAATTTGAATCCTAGGTAAACTTATAACCTCTTTTAAAAAAAGGAAAATGGTGTAAAGGCATCTAAATTTGTACCTATTTGTCATCTCGATATATGAACTTAAGACTTTTCTATTAAATACTCTAATTCATATATTTACATAGTAATAAACCATTTTGATTGTTGACCTAAATAACCTATTTTATTTAATAAAAAAAAAAACTACAGAGACACCGACAATTGAAATTGGGAACAAAGAACATAAAGTTTAAATACCACATACTTTTATGCACATCACCATGGAAAACACAATAAGTATCGAGGACAAAAAAACACAAATTTGTTTCATTGCTTCATGCATAAGATGAACACACTCAAGAATAAAACACATGGTAATGCAGGATAGAAAAACACCAAATATTGCTATAGTCTATCATCCACAAGATGAAAACACTCAAAGTAAAATCATGAGTCTTGATAAACAAATAAGAACACAAGTGACAAGCACGTCAAGGGCAAGCAATGAGCGTTTTTGCAACCGAGGTACACTAAGTACATGATTGCATGAAAAATTAGGGAGTAAGGCCTAATCTTTAAATCTAATTAATTACAGAGCTGCAAAATATTTCTTCATAAGCTTAATCTTTCCTTCAGCATTATAGTCACATTTCTATCCCACAGTAAAGCATGATTTTAAGGGATAATTAATTATGACAATCATGTCTACTGGGTCCAAACATATTAAATTTAGATAAATGAATTAAAGACAAAAATATATATACTACTACATCTTTATGTTTCTACTTCCAAATTTAGAATTTTGGAAGATGGAAAAGCTACAAAAACCTTGCTTTCATCGCATTTAGCAATACTGCACTTAATATTCGTAATGCAATCAAATGTAATGCAGGAAATGTAGCCTCTTTGGTTGCCGCAAAAGAAGCAATTCATTATCAATTGGCCCTGAAAAGTTCAAAAGCCATACTCAGTTATTAACTGTACAAAACTAAAAATTAAAAGCTCGCTAACCTTTTTTTATGCCTAGCAAGTAAAAATTATCAACAAGATACATCTCAAATTCAAGAAAGTGCCTCAATATATACCACAATGCAGAATAACAAGCACAAAGATGGGTATAACGCTTGCCTTTCCAAGATCTTTCTATACACTTGTGTTCATGAGAAGAACAACAGTGTGGGCCGTGATACTCATGTTCTCCCGCATGAATTTTTGATTTCATGTTTATAGCAAAAGAATCAGCCTCAGGCAGCTTGCACAAGTAAGCCCTAATAGCTTCCTTGTGCGGGCTCACTGTTAGTCTTTGCAGAATCAGAGTGGTGTTCATGTTTTTCACTTCATAAGTAACTTCGTACATTGGATGCACCTCAATAGAAACTAGGAGTCCACCAAATAATACAGAGAACCAGATTCTCTATCTATTCTTAGAGTAAATAAGCAGAAAGTAAAACCAAACAGTATAAAAAACCAAGTTCTCTATCTGTTCCTACTGTAAATTTGCAGTAAATAAAGAATACACAATATTTTACGTGGAAAACTTCTTGCTCAAGCGATTAAAAAGCACGACCTACCCTAGTATTCAACTCCACTGAACCGAGTAAACTTCAGATTACAACCTATTGCAATATAGGAATTAAACTCTTAATCTCTCGCCCCTTACAATAACTCTATTGTAAGCCCTTTGCAATAACTCTATTACAAAGCAACAAACCTTAATTAACTCTAGTCAAGAAACCAAACCAAACAATGGTTGAAAACTATCCTACAAAGATACTTTTGAAAGTAGTATAGGATTATAAATGAAGAACAAAATGACAAAGACTCAACAAACCTAAGGACTTAAGATATCTTCAATCTCTAGATCTGGTCCTTGAGGTTGTAGCAGCTTTGTTCTTGAGAAAGGTGGTGGCTAGCACTTGAGAGAATATGATTTTTTTGGATTTACAAGTGTTGGATGAAACCCCTTGCCTCATGTTGATAATATATGAGTGATGTCATGAGAGATGATGCAAGAGAGTGTCCTTTAGTTTGGCCTTAGCAAGCTATAGCTGTGCTGCTGTACAGCTGCTATACGATATAGTGCAGCAGCTTTTACAGCTGTAGAGTTTACTGCACGGCGACCAGAGGAACTGATCCCTATCTGTTCTCTCTGCTGTTCCATTATCTGCTTTCATTGAGAATTGAATCAGACATCTGACTAGTTACTTTGAACACAAGAAAACCAATTGTATGATCAAGTTTCTTATCCGGTTCTCTCATGAAGTTTGTCAAATTATTAAAATAAAAGACGCATAATTTATCGCACTTGAAAATTGCCATTAAGCAGGGACAAGTTATTGGTTGTCAATAATTAGACCTATCCACATCAACGATTAAGTGGTAGAAAAAAATATTAACGGATAAGTTAAGACTTGGGTGATAGTTACGCCTGCCAAAAAAAAAAAAAAAAAAAAAAAAGGAAGAGTATCAACTAACAGCTTCTTCCATGAAAACTGAAAATGAGGCGCCCTTCCATTTAGGATAATTGTCCATATACCCGATATCAAGAAGTTCTACTGCCCCCAAAATTACATCAACAACACAACGAAGCAAAACATCACCTGGGAAGAAGAGTAAAAAAAAATAAAAAATTAAATTCTTACACCACATAAATTATTGTCAAATAAAAAGTTATTTAGCCTAAATAATAACAGTGTCAAACATATTGGAACATTATGATTCTTTAAACTTGTCAAAATAAAATTCAAGCATTGGAACCGCACATTAAGTACTATAAAACTCATCTTTTTATAATTAAAAGTATGTTTTTTTTTGTTTTGAAATCACTTGCTAGAAAACTGCCTAAAAGCGTCCAAAAAAACCGACCGAAATCGATCTGAATCCAATGAAAGCCGATCGATTTCCGACCGACTTTAATTCGTCAAAAAAATAATGGTCGCTAATGTTTGGTGACCGTAGACGGTCGATATTTCCGACCGAAGTCAGTTGGTAATTTTAATGCATCTTTGACCAAATAATCTGATACACTAAATATACCGATCAAATTCGGTCGGTATCTAAAAGATAGTTTTTAAATATTTTTTAAAGTAGCGTCCTATATTGTTTGATATCTTAATTATTCTTTTTAAAAATTGTACGTTTTTGACCGAAATCGGTCGGTATTATTAAAGATTTGAAATTTAAAATCAACATTTCGATCTATTTCGATAGGTAATTTTAGAACCTGAAAAAACTTTATTGCTAATACCGAACTTCGATCGGTAATTTTAAATTTCTGAAAATTTTATTTTGATATTTCCTATCGACTTCGATCGGTATGCGGTCAGTTTTTTGGGTAAAATTTTGGCAGAATACAGTTGTTTTACTGTTGCACCTCCTGCCAACAACCAAAAATAACCTATAATGGCAGCATTATATTGCTGCCATTCAACCAATAACAACAATAAAAACAACAATAAGAACTATCAAAACTATATTAACAATATATAGAGTCAAAAAATCCAACAACAAAACGTTTCACAAGTTAAAACTTCAAACATCATTCAATGAGTGTTTTGCACTACATCATCTCCATCTCCACTACTAGAAGCTTCATCGTCGGCATGGTTCGAAGGATCACGACGAGAAGGATTAGCATCTGGGGAAGACTCACGAGATTGGGGAATCGGGAAAGCACCACAAGCAAAAAGATTGGCCAGCTGACCTAGAAGGACATTAAATTGTTCGTCCCTCTTTTCTAGCTGACCTTGAAGGCTATCAAATTGTTTATCTCTCTTTTCTTCTCTAGCCTTTGCGTCTTCAAGCTCTGCTGATAGCTTTGCGATCTTCTTCTCCATAGCCGAGAGAGTCGACCTATCAAGTGCCTCGCCCTGGGCAAAAGTCCCTATACCTTTCAATACAGTCCTGTAGCACTGAAATGATCTCTCTGGAAGGGCGTATGTTATCCCCTTTTTAGGACAATCAACAACATCCAACCATATATTCTGCGCTTCTTCACCTAAAATGGAAGGTCGATCGCCTTGCTCATTCGGTGGCAAGCTCTGACTGTACTCCTCCACAGTTTTCTTATAGTGACCCATCATTTAGAAGATAAAAATTATTAACTATATAGTATTATAAACATTAATTTTAAGTTATAGTAGTTATGAAACTTACATATGTAGTCTTCTCCTGGTCCTCAACCCATCTAGTTGGATCTGTTGGTGCCTTCTTCTTACGGGTGTGAGTCTCCATGAAGAAATCATCATGAGTCCTCTTCCTCTCATATTTTTTTCCTACAAATATAATAAAACATGTTAACTAAATTAAAATATATAAATATAGTTCGATAAAAATAGATTTAAATATTTTAAGGAATTATCAGTAGTCTCCTCGCAGTCCCCATGCTCCTTGCACCCACACAGTGCAAGAGCCACCCTTCTCAGATGCTCAGGCCTTCTTTTCCAGTTCACTCCTCTTCTCGAATTTCTCAGTGGCCCACTCCCTCAGCAGATCCTTCTATAAGTGCGGTAGAACCCATGAATGCTTCTTGTTCTTCTTTCGAGCATAACAAAAGGATTCAGATAGTCTCTTATGGTTAGGGGTGTTCATAAAAACCCGAAAAATCGAACCAAACTGAAAACCAAACCAAACCTACCAAAAAACCCGATACTTTTTAGCTTTGATTTGATTTTGATTTTGAATTTTAAAAATCGATCAAATTTAGTTTGATTTTGGTTTTAATTAAAAAATAACCGAAAAAACCCGAACCAAATAGACTATAGAAGTAGCGATTTTAAATTTATTATTACACCTATATATATATGTATATTTTTATATAAAGTTTCTAAAATTTTATGGTACATATTAGTCGTTTGTATTTTTATTCTAGTTTTTTTGCTATTATAATAATCTAATTTTTTGCATTTACATTCTAATTTGATTGGTAGTTTTCTTTTGCTAAGTACAAGAATTTATTTTATGTTAAAAATAATTGATTTTTAATTGAGTACTTAAATTATTCATCACTATTTGATTCAATTATCATCAATATATCTCGATAAATGATAGATTTCTCAAAGAGCAATTGGTTTGATAGTGTTAAGTTGAAATGTAGTCTCCGGAATATGTGTTTGGTAGTGTATGTCTTATATTTAAGAAAAATAATGATAAATAACCGAAAAAACCGAAAAGTCGACAAAAACCGAATTTATATAAAACCGACTTAATTGGTTTGGTTTGGTTTTGATATTTTAAGAACTGACTCACTTGGTTTGGTTTTTTTTTAGGGAAAAACCATCCAAATCGAACCATGAACACCCCTACTTATGGTATTTGAACTCAAAATTTGCAAAAATGGCACCGTTATGCCGTCCTCCAGGCACACTTAGTCTGCAAATGAAGTGTATAATGTTAGATTAAAATATTATTAATATAGTGCTTAAATAGATAAAAATTGTATTAAAACCTTAAATTGGTTGAAAATTTGCTCCACCGAGCTCCGGTGGAAAGCTACTCCAAGCCGCATAGGATGCATCATACAACCGGCTAAGAGTTTCAGTGATTTTTTTTGGAGTATGATGACTAGGTATGAACCTGCAACATAGCAATTACATTAAATAATCAATACTAGATATTGACGAGCGCAAAACACAACACAAAAATATTGCTCACTAGTTAAAGATAGTATAGTAAAATATCGTCTCCACAGGGATTGGATTTAAACATTGTTCGAATCATTTCTGGTTTCGTTGCTATTCAGGAGGATCAACACTTGAGTAAAATGACTATGAATTATGTTTAACTACTAAAACAAAATAGTTGACTATTGACTGCAAAGAACTAGAGATTAGCAGAGTTGGTTTCTTATAAATATGAGGAATAAAGGTTTGACAAGATAGGCGCAAGATAGCTATTTGGAGGTTTAACTCTAGTTTAATTCACTTTAATATTCTAATGGTTCTCACGAATTCACTCGATGATTAGTTCAAACATGTAGTCAAGACTCCTCTCTCGATTAAACCTTAACTCTACGAGGTGAACTAATATAAGCACTATGAAAGTATGCAAGCATGCGTTAATGGATTAGTCTTTAGGAAAACGTCTCTAGAATATTCTCCTAACTTGATTTAATAAACAATTCAACAAGATCTTTCGATTACTGAAGAGAATCAATGAATTAAATCAAACAAAATAATGCAGAGATAATTACCAAAATATTCCTCTTTCGATTAAATAGACCGATGAATAAAGTTGTAACAATTCAAAACTCCATAAACAAATTCAAGTAAGAACTAGAGTTAAAATCCACAAACATTTATCAAAACACAATATCCGTCAAACCCTAAGGTAAACTACTCCATAATCATGGAGGAAGTCATCACAAATATAATTAAAGAATAAGTAAGCATCAATCTAACGTTACAATCCAAACTCCCGTATTGAATTGATGGAAAGATGATGAAATTCTGAGTCTTGTAGCCTCCCATGCTCTCCCAAAGCTTCCAAGGTCAAAGGTCCTCTCAAAATCATATTTTTGGTGTACTTATACCATGTAGACCGGGCCCCGATGAAACTACCCTTTCCAAGACAAAGTGGGACGATTGGACTGCGAAAATACACTGGCGCGGCGCCCCATGCGCTATATTAGTGAGGATTTTCAGAGTGTTAATTTTTTCACTTTGTAGGAATTTGCACTATTGCTCTGAGCCCCACGGCGTGGCACTGCAATTTTCTCAGAGTAATTTTCGTTTTCTCACTTTTTGACATCCAGACTTGGTCCTCGACCCCCGAATCATGATCCCGACTTACTTTCTTGGGCTGTTACTCAAACTTCAAAGCTCCAACTTGTTCAAATTAAACTCCAAATTATCTTAATAGTTCAGAATTATTTCCTACAAGGCATAAAACACGTAATAAGTGTAAATCACCATTATTTAAGCTCAACCACAAGTAAAATGCAATAATTAGAAAGCAAACTATGACTAAAATACGAGTTTCTAGCCTACCATCAACACCCCACACTTAAACCATTGCTCGTCCTCGAGCAATCAAACTGCACTTCCCATAGAGACGACCTTCTTTATCAGACAACGTCTCTAACGCATCATGCCAAGAATAGTTAATGCGGACTAAACACCCTATCATAACAACCTAGTGTCAAGACTCGACTTAAAAGCACCACGTATCTTTCAAAAAACCTGTTCGCTTACTCATAGAGGCCAAAGACATTATCTTTCCATCACAGATCATGTGCCCTTACACCAAATATAGATCCTGCACAATAAAATTCAAGAACAAATAGGAACTCAAGATAAAAAGAATTCACTCACTCTCAGAAATAAAATTTATGCGCCACAGAGAATGTACCATAGGCTTGTATGTAGTGTAATACTTCTACTAATTGAGCTCATTCAGTCAAGGATCAAGTAGGACTTTATTTTGGTTGTAATATAACGGGTAGGGTACATTTGGATATAGTGACTGCACCTCTCTAAGCACTTAATATGCATTAATAATTTAAACCCTACACTTGTTTGAACCAAACCCCAACCTTCAAAACATATTAACACCAAGCTCCCAATTTCTTTAAGCACGGACAAAGCAAGATTTACCTCTAGCAAGGAATAATCTTTTTATAATATATACAAACACTAACTTTCTTTTCCTTTTTCTAGATTCCGGTTTTCTCTTCCTTGTTTTTAAGTGGATAACACAATATTTTTTCAAGCAATGCACCTTTGTCCTTTTCTATATTTCCACTCAAAAACCCAACCATACCTCCACTTAGCTTTTATATCTGGCTCAACAAAGAAATATATCTGGCTCAACAAAGAAATACCTATATCACCTCCTAGACTGAACAAGACTACTATTTTGCTTTGCAAACACACGTGGAAAGTTCTAGACATCAACTGACATGCACAAAATATAACAAAACCTCACACACACATTGACATATAACTCACAACTAAGGCACTCACTACTCAAGGCACAACAACGTCAAGAAAAGTAATCTCCATTTAATACACGGCACAGACTTCACTATTCCTAATAAAAGAAAAACTAACTACATCCGGTTCAAACAAAACCCTTGAAAAAGAACCGCGACACAAAGAAAAACCAAAGGGGACTTGTTACACTACCTAGGAAAAATAAAATATTTTTTCTTTGACTTTGATCCCCAAGAAGATAGTCGAGGAAATCCATCTTCGAGAAAAGTCAATTTTTTTTTTTTAAAACGAAGCGAAAACAAACACACATGTACATATTTACATCATCCCCACCCCACACTTTTGTGGCATTTCCCCATGACACACAAATAAAAAGTAAGAGGTAAAGGAAACTTTCCTGATTTATCTAGTCGGGGTCTGAATTGAAGTCAGGATCTCCTTTGCACGCCCGACCCAATGCATACATCCATGCTGAGAGCTTCTTTTTAGGTTTCTTTGGGTATACCCCACTCCTATCCATTTGACTCTCTCCAAGTTGCTCCTTTAGGGCCCCCTTTCTCCTTCCATATTGAAGATCAGCCTTTCTTTCCCCACTTTAAGCATGAGCTGCCTTTCCTGAATATCCAGAATTGCTCGACCCGTAGCCAAGAAGGGTCTTCCTAAAATCAGAGAGACCTTCCTATTCTCCTCCATGTCCCCACAATGAAGTCCACAGGGAACACAAATTTGTCCACCCGAACCAGCACATCTTCCACTATTCCTTCAGATATGATTATGGTCTGATCCGCCAGCTGCAAGGACACTTGTATCAACCTAATTTCTCCAATTTCTCCCCCCAATTTCCTGAAAATAGACAAATCCATAAGATTAATAGAAGCACTTGAATCACACAAAGATTTTTTAAACTTAGTACTTTCTAAAGAGCAAGGTATAGTAAAACTCCCTGGATCTCCACGCTCTTGAGGGAGCCTATTTTTCAAAATGGCACTACAATGCTCTGTGAGCTTAACCACCAATGTCTCTTCCACTTTCTGCTTCTTGGACAATATCTCCTTCAAAAATTTAGCATAAGATGGAATTTGTGAAAGCATCTCTGTGAAAGGAATATTCGCATGCACCTGCTTGAACACTTCTAGAAAGTGCTCGAATTGTTTGTCCAGCTTCTCTCTTCCCTGCTTCTGTGGGAAAGGTAGAGCACGCATGTATTTACTTTCTTCAGTCTCCTCATTTTTTGCACTCTCATATTTCTTCTTTTTTTAGAGCTCTAGTCTTCCCCTTCTTCTTCCAACCATCATCTACCATCCCTGTACCTTTTTGAATATTCTCATTTTTCTGCTCCTCCACAATCTCCACCTGTCTTTCAATCAGCTCATCCTTTTGTTTTTCCCTTGGATCCTCCAAGTAGTGCTTACTCCTCAAAGACACTGTTATTGTCTCTTTTGGATTTCTTTCAGTATAAGCAGAGAGAGTTCCTGGAACCCTCTCAAACAATAGATTAGCAAGTTGCCCCACATGTCTTTCCAAGTTTCGAATAGCCGTGCCCTGTTCTCGAATAGCTATGCCCTTCCCTCGTATAGCTGAGCCATGGGTTTAAAGCCTCTCATCTGTCTTAATAATAAAGGCCTTCATTAGATGTTCCATGCTAGACTGATTAGACTGTAGAGGCTGATATTGCTGCCTCTACTGATTTTGAAAACCTGGAGCTCCTTGTCGCTGAGGTCTTGAGTTATTTTGCTGCCATGAGTTCAGGCTACCACTTGGTGAACTCCAAGAAAAACCTAGGTGCCTTTGTCCCATAGAGTTAAATTACTACCACTCTGGTAGTTGCCTCTGTCAAAGCTTCCCACAGCATTTACCACTTCATCTGCAGCTGAGGCCAAACACTCATGCGTTGGATGACCCATTCCACAATTGATGATGGTTGGCTCTAGACCTTGGCTAAGGTCAACTTTCTTATCTCGTTGGTCATGGCGTCCAGCTGGGCTTGCACTGATGTGCTAGAGTCTACTTGATTAACCCCAGCTATTTCTTCTATCATTACTCTCAGCAGGCCATTGGTTAGCATCTTCAGAGAGCTCATCAAGAATTGCCACAATCTCCTCAGGAGTCTTTTTCATTAAAGGACCCCCAACTATAGTTTTCAAAGTTCGTCGTGAGTGAGGTGTCAGTCCATCCCAAAAGTCCTGGAGTTGCATCCATAGTTCAATCCCATTATGCTGACACTTCCTCACTATCTCCTTGAATCTTTCCCAAGCCTCAAAGACTGTTTCAGTGTCCGTCTGGCAGAAGTTGTGAATTTCCCTTCTGAACTTCATTGTTTTTGCAGCTGAGAAGTATTTGTCAAGAAACTTTTTAGCCATATCTTACCATGTCTTGATCGACCCTGTTGGCAAGCTACGAAGCCAATGCTTCTCGTCATGCTTCAGTTAAAAGGGGAATACCCTTAAGTGTATTGCATCTTTTGACACTCCGTTGTACTGGAGCGTGTTCATGATTTCCTCAAAATCCATCAAGTGAGTGTTAGGATCTTTATTCACCTTCCCTCTGAAGACACAACTGTTCTGGATAGTTTGACACAAGCCTTGCTTCAACTCAAAATTATTTGCTGCTACTGGTGGAGGTCTGACACTGGACAGTCCCTGATTGTAGATTGGTCTTGCATAATCACCCAATGCTCTACCAGGCACGGGTACTACATTCTCGAATTGGTCTTCAATCAAGGGTCGATTTAGATGGAATCCTTGACCCCCATCATCTTCGACGGTCTCATCAACAGCTCTACAGGCCACCTCAGCTGCTATTCGTGCAGCTTCTTCTCTATGTTGTGCTGCCTCTCTTGTAGCTAAATCTACTTCTTCGTCACCGTTATTAGCCATGTGTTCTTGGGTTGAAGGTTGCCCCAAAAACTTTCTGGTGAGCTCTTTCTCTTTCCTCAGTTGTCGCAAGTGTCTTTCCAACTCCGATTTTTAGGGTATTACTTCTTTTGAAGAAGATCGAGTCATACACTATGAACTTAACCTGTTGCCTGCGCAGAAAGAAAAAACCCATGAAGAATAAAATAAAAATAAATTCCTAAATTAGCACCAAAAACTATTTTGAACACTATTGATTGCCAATCCCCGGCAACGACGCCAAAATTTGACGAGCGCAAAATACAACACAAAGTTATTGCTCGCTAGTCAAAGATAGTATAGTAAAATATCATTTTCACAGGGATTGAATTTAAACAATGTTCGAATCATTTCTGGTTTTGTTGCTATTCAGGAGGATGTACACTTGAGTAAAATGATTACAAATTATGTTTAACTACTAACACAAAATAGTTGACTATTGACTCGATGATTAGTTCAAACGTGTAGTCAAGACTCCTCTCTCGATTAAACCTTAACTCTACGAGGTGAACTAATATAAGCACCGTGAAAATATGCAAGAATGCGTTAATGGATTAGTCTTTAGGAAAACGTCTCTCGAATATTCTCCTAACTTGATTTAATAAACAATTCAACAAGATCTTTCGATTACTTAAGAGAATCAATGAATTAAGTAAAACAAAATAATGCAGATATAATCACCAAAATATTCCTCTTTCGATTAAATATACCGGCGAATAAAGTTGCGACAATTCAAAACTCCATAAACAAATTCAAGCAAGAACTAGAGTTAAAATCCACAAACATTTATCAAAACACAATATCAGTCAAAACCTAAGGTAAACTACTCCATAATCATAGAGGAAGTCATCACAAATATAATTAAAGAATAAGGAAGCATCAATCGAACATAACAATCCAAATTCACGTATTGAATTGATGGAAAGATGATGAAATCCTGAGTCTTGCAGCCTCCAATGCTCTCCCAAAGCTTCCAAGGTCAAAAGTCCTCTCAAAATCATATTTTTGGTGTATTTATACCATGTAGGAACGGGCCCGGACGAAACTACTCTTTCCAAGCCGAAATGGGACATGGACCGCGAAAATACACTGGCACGGTGCCCCATGCGCCATATTAGTGAGGATTTTTAGAGTGTTAATCTTTTCACTTTGCAGGAATTTGCACTAGCACTCTGAGCCCCGCGGCGCGGTAGTGCAACTTTCTCAGAGTAATTTTTGTTTTCTCACTTTTTGACATCCAGACTTGGTCCTCGATCCCCGAATCATTATCCTGGCTTACTTTCTTGGGATTTTACTCAGACCTCAAACCTCCAAATTGTTCAAATAAGCTCCAAATTATCTTAATAGTTCGGAATCATTTCCTACAAGGCATAAAACACGTAATAAGGGGAAATCACCATTATTTAAGCTCAACTACAAGAAAAATGCAGTAATTAGAGTGCAAATTATGACTAAAATATGAGTTTCTAGCCTACCATCGATGCGTACAACCTCTTCAATCTAATAACAAAGGTAAATAATGCATCGACTTCACAGCAACCTTGTTACTGTTGGAAACCCACTTAAAATGAGAGTTTTCACAAAATTTACAACTTTCTAAATCTGCATCAGCCATATAATATAACATGCAACCATCTTCACAATAATTGATTTTCATAATCAAGAGTCCCAACTTAACAACCAATTTTTTACCCTTATAGAAATCTTCAGGTATGTTGAAAGTTGGTTCAACTAGTTGTAACGATCCGACAAGTCATTTTTAGAATTAGCATCCCGTTCGATGGCTTAAGGTTTCGAGCAGCTTCATATTATGTGTTATGACTTGCATGTGTGGCCGAGTTCAGTTTTCGGATGATTCGAGGTCAATTTGGAAGACGGATTCTTCTTTTAGAAACTTAAGCGGTAAGAACTAACTAGAATTTGACTTTTGTTTAGACGACTTCGAAATGGTATTTTGATGATTCCAATAGCTTTGTATGGTGCTTTTGGACTTAGGCATGCGTCCGGATTTGGATTTGGAGGTCCATAGGGTAATTTGATGCATTTTGGCAAAAATTGAAAAGTTGAAGTTTTGGAAGGTTAAGAGATTTGACGGGGAGTTGACTTTGTTGATATTGGGATCGGATTGCAATTCCGATAGTTGGATTAGCTCCTTTATGTCATTTGAGACTTGCATGCAAAATTCGACATTACTTCGGCACGAGTTTTGGAAGTTGGAAGAGTTGAAAGTTCATAAGTTTGATTCGAGGTGCGATTCATAGTTTCGACGTTGTTTGATGTGATTTGAGGCCTCGAGTAGGTCCGTGTTATGTTATAGGACTTGTTGGTATATTCGGACGGGGTCCCGAGTGGCTCAGATGCGTTTCGGATGAGTTTTACATTATTTTCATGCTTTGGGCAGGTCTGGTTCTGGTGCTTCGCACTTGTGACATTTTGGAGGGCAGGTGCGGCTCTGCTTCTGCGTGAGTATGGTCGCTTCTGCGATGATTGAGGCTTGGGAGGGGGTTTGCTTCTGCGGATATTTGCACGTAGGTGCGATGGCCACTTTTGCGGCTTAGTGATTGCATATGCGAAGATGGTCGCTTCTACGGCTTGTTTGGCGCTTATGGACTGTCGCTGGTGCGACTGTGTTTTCCACACATGCGGATCCTGGCCTGGTAAGTTGTGTTCGCAGATGTGAACTTTTTCTAGCAAATGTGAGGCCGCAGATGCGGATTTTCTGTTCGCAAATGCGAAAAAAAAACACTGGGCAGAACATATATTTCGAAGGGTTTGAGGATTTTTTATCATTTTTGGAGTTGTAGACCTCGACTTCGGGAGATTTTACGTGGGTTTTTCAAGAAATTCATTGGGATAAGTGTTCTTTACCCGAATCTTATTATATTTCATGAATCCATTGTTATCTTCATCATTTATTAGTGAATTAAGTTGGAAATTTAGGGAAAATTTGTAAAAATCTTTCAAAATGTAAAATGAGGATTTGAAGGGCGATTCGATATCAGAATTTGGTAATTCTTGCATAGTTGGACTCATATCGAAATGAGTGTTCAGGTTTTGTGAATTTTGTCAGGTTTAGGTGTGGGCCCGGGGGTTGACTTTTGGGTTGACGTTTTAGTCTTTGTTAAAGATTGAAGATTTATTATCCAAAATTGTTTCCTATGAGTTTTATTTATGATTTGAAGTTATTTTGGCTAGATTTGAGCCGTCTGGAGGTTGTTTTACTCGAGAAGGTCATTTTAGAGTATCAGTCTAGCTTCTTCGAGGTAAGTATCTTGCCTTACTTTGTGTGGAGGAACTACCCCTTAGGATTTGAGTCATTTGTGCTAATTGTGTCATGTGAAGGCCGTGTACGTGAGGTGACGAGTACGTGCTCGGGCTTAATTGTGAAAATTTGACCGTTTAGGGCTCTTAGATTCTTAAGTTCATTACATATGAAGTTGTTTTGTCATGTTAAAACCCCCATTTACTAAATTCACCCTTACATGTCTTATTTGGACTTAATTGCTTCGAGTTCTACCTTTATTGCTGATTAAACTCTTATGTGCCTTAACTGAAGTGTTGCCTCTTTTATTGCCATGCTATCCTTTTCGTAATTGCGTATCCTTAATTGAAGTTATTATTATCTTTTCCGTAATTGTCTATCCTTAATTGAAGTTTTTAATATCTTTTTCGTAATTGTCTATCCTTAATTGAAGTTATTATTATCTTTTCCGTAATTGTTTATCCTTAATTGAATTTGCTGTATCTCTTCCGTAATTGCTCGACCTTAAATGAAGTTTTGTTATCCCTTTTTATTGTTGACTTATCCTTGTTTGGAATCATTGATTCGTGTTATCTCTCTTATCGTCGAATTGTACTTTTGTGGAATCATTGTTGAATATTATCTCTTCCTTGTTGAGCTATTCTTGTTGAGACCATTATCCCCTGTTGTGTCTTTCTTTGTGAGTTCGTTCCACCATTTTTTTGTGTTCTGAAGTTCCTGAGTTGATTTACTTGCCGTATTTTCGTGTTATTGTTGTTGTTGCTATTGTATTCAGTGTTGTTAAGCCGCGAGCTATGCGTAGTTGTGATATTGAAACTGTTTGTGGAAATGTTGTGGCATATGGGCACATATTATGAAAGTCATTTTATTGAGTTGTTATGTTTTGGCACATGTGTTATTGTTGAGAGGATTGTTCGGGTGTTTGCCCAAGGTTTCTGTCGTGCTGATGTTATGGTGTTTGCACGAGGTTTCTACCGTGCTATTGTTATTATTGATAAGCATGTGGTGGTATAAGGTCTGGGTGTTGCAACACATGCGGTGAGATAAGTTAGGCTTGATACGCGTGGCTAGTAGGGGAACTACTAGAAACCATGCGGTGTGATAAGGTGAGCTAAAATGCGGGGTGCTATTTCGGAAAAAATGATTTTCAAAACTAAATGTAAAGGCTCTCGTGGTGATATAAGGAAAGATTGTGATTCATTTTGTGATCTGAGACTAGGAGGCAGTACCTTGGTAGTGGCTCTTATTGATATTTCCCCATTCTTGTGTAGTCTTTGATTGTTGGTTTCCTTAGCATACTATTAATTTTTTTTCCTCCATGTTGCACTATTTTCTTGGTTCTAATCTTGTTGTACTATCGTTGTTTCAGTTTCATTATTGTCTTTATTACACTATACATTTTACGGTGATCGTTTCTTATGTGCCATCATTGTCTCTATGCTTACTTGTTGACTTGAATTGTGGTAGAATACTTACACAAGCATACACGTAAATAAGCCACCCGCATCAGTCTAAGAAGATGAATCCTGATGTTTTAACCAATTACATGTACTCCCGTGTACTTGCCATATGTGTGAAAGTTATCCAGTTGGCACGTGAGTCGTCCGTGCTGTTGTGAAAGCGGTGGTTCCTATTGAGTTGTCACTTGTTTTCCTTTATTTGGTTTCACCGGATTTGAACTGTGTTCAGTTTACTCTAGTGTTATTAATTGTTGCTTTTAGTCCCTATTACAAGCATTGTATTATTATTGTCATCATGCCTAGCTTTATATTGATATCGTTCCCTGCTAGTTCTACATTTACACTTGGTCAGGTTGTTTAGTCCAGTGGGTGTCTTGACTGTTCCTTGTCACTACTTCACCGAGGTTAGTCTTGATACTTAATGGGTACTGCTGTGGTATACTCATACTATGCTTCTGCACATTTTTGTGCAAATCCAAGTGCATCGGTTATTGTTGTTTATTAGCTAGCTTGTCGAGCATTGCTGTGGAGACTCAAGGTTAACTTGCCGTCCCGTTCGCAGGCCTCGGAGTCACCTTCTGATATTGTACTTGTGTTGTTTAATTCTATTTCGAACAATTTTATTTAGGGATTTTCTAGCAAACTCAGTAGAGCTTATGACTTGTATTACCAGTTTTGGGATATTGTATTGCGCTTAGGATCATTGGTTTTACTATGGAAATTTCAGTTTCATGCTTCTTAGTTGTTCTGGTTAAATTTTGTCTTTAATTCAGTAAGTGTTAGGCTTACCTATTCTTAGAGACTAGGTGCTGTCACGACATCCTATGGAGAGAAATTTGGGTCGTGACACTAGTTCACTCATAAGGCCAATGAAAGAATCTATTCCCTCTTGAGAAATATTGGTATTTGATTTGATACTTAATAATCTAACCGCAATAGACAACTGAGAGTGCATACATCTTTCACGTAGTGGACGACTAGCGACCTCTAACTGTTCATAAAAATATTTTGCCTCTTCATTAGGAACTTGTTCAACACTTTCATGGGGTTCAAACTCGAAGTGCATCCGAAAAGCATCCGCAACCATTTCATGGTATCTAGGATGTTGAACGTTATTTTATTCCCTACTGACTTAGTACTTTCACCAACAACTATGTTATTAAATACACCATCACTACCATCAACCTCTCCATGACTAGTCCACACGAAACAATTATCCATTAACCCTTTTTTATAAAGATGAGTCTTAACATCCTCTGATCCCACAAAAGTGCAAACAGTTGCACACAAGAACACCTAATCATCCCTCCAATACGAAATGGTTCAAGTGACATTAAAGGCCTAATAAATTCATTAACCCCTTCTACAATTTCCTTCCTAAAAAACCGACGATTAGGATAATTCCTATTATACATCCAACTACGATATTCCATTTACACAAAGAACAAATAAATTGCATGTTATATTAATTGAGTATTCAAATTAATTTATAGTTTAAATTACATAATAAATAATTTAAGTGTATAAATTGCATAACTAATTGATATTGTTGTTACAAATTAATTTATACATTAAATAATGTTTTATTAATGCATAATCAATGTAGTTCAAACCACAAAATTAAGAGCCATAAGTTCATAATTTAAAGTTTTCCTAAACCTTAGTTTATATAATTTACCCATCGCAAATTAACTAGTAATTGTAATCAAATACACCACTATTAATGCATAATCTATTAGAGTTACAATATAGTTAACTCTAATTACAATGTACTTAATTCTAAATCTAATATAGTTCAAACAACAAAATTAAGAGCCATAACTTCATAAATTAAGAGCACTAAACCTTAGTTTATATAATTTATACACCACAAATTAACTAGTTTAAATAATTTATACACCTCTATTAGTGCATAAATAATTGTAGTTACAATTTAGTTAACTTTAATTACAATATAGTTAATCCTTAGTCATTATGTAGTTCAAAAAATCCTATTTAGTCACATAAATCTAAAATAGACAAAAACCTAAAAAAATTGCATAAAATTATATTTCATAAATTAAAAATTAAAAAGCTAATAAGGTAGAACATTAACCTTGAAAGAGAATGGTAATGGTGGCGGCGGGAGTGGAATGGCAGTGGTGGAGGCAGCGGCCGGCAGGTGAAAAAACACTACTGGGGTGGGGGAGGTGGTTTTTCGATTTTGGGTGGGAGTTGGGCAAAAAGATGTGAGAAAGAGAGATGGAAGAGAGAGAGGAGAAATAGGGAAAAGATGAAAACGGGGAAGAAACATATCTGTCCAGTCTAATTAGAATATTACCAATCGACTTCGGTCGAAAATCTCGGTCTGTAAATAATAAAATAAATTTGACTGTTTGACCTCAAGTATATTGACCGAATTCGATCAGAAACTTTGATTTATTCTTTTCCGCCTAGGCTCAATTATGTTTTTTCCATAGCAAAAATAATTTTGTAAAATTATTATGAATATACCGACCGATTTCGGTTGGTATTAGTGGTCAAAAATGATCAACCATTGATAGATTATTGTTATTTAAAATCTCTCTCTCTCTCTCTCTCTCTATATATATATATATATATATATATATATATATATATAATGTTGGATACAATGGCTATATCAATTAAACTCGATCAATTATCTATATAATGTTTATCATCCATGTGCTTTCATATAAATTACACTTCATATCTGTATACATGTAATAGATTATAATAGAGTGTATGATTTTATTTTATTTATGACAATTTAAACTTACATATATATGATAAGCGTTGATAATTTATTCTCAACTGTTCATACGCGAATGCTTGATTGGTGAATAAATAAGAAAACAAATCCTGGAGTTTAAATGACTAGATACTCCGGTATAATGAGTGACTGGATGCTCCAAGATGTATACAATCGATACAGTCAGGCAAGCCAACGGTAAACTAGCCATGTAATTATTCTTTTTAATATTTTAAAAAAAAAAAAATTTTATTTGATAAGAGAACAAATTAATAGGTAATTATGGTAAAGTAAAGCATAAAATAACGAAAGAGTAAAATAGTTAATTTAATACTCAAAATCATAAAATGTCTACTAGAATATTTCCAAAACCCGGTGTTACAAGTGTACGAGAAAACTAGTAAAATATACAAAACCTCCTATGCTAATGTCTAGAATAAAATAGACACAAAATAAATACAATAAGAAGAGACTCTGAGCGCCGCAGAATAGGCATAGAGAGGAGCTACCACTAAGCCTCTGGGTAACGAAGTACGCGCCTGAATGACTGCCAGATGCACCTGCTTCAAATTTAGTGTAGAAGTGTAGCTTGAGTACATAAATAACATGTACCTAGTAAGTATCTAGTCTAACCTCGAAGAAGTAGTGATGAGGGGTCGACATCGACACTTACTAAGGGTCAATAAATAGAGTGCATAAATTATACATAGGCAAGAAATACATCTATAATACCGAATTAATGAACAATAAATAAATGGTTCTTAAACTAAATATCAACTAGGATCTCCAACTATCGCATACTAACTTCAATAAATAAGAGCCATCAAGTAATTATAATATCTCAACTCATGGAAGAAATATCAAGTATTATTAGACTCTGAGCAATATCATGCACGATTTATGCCGAGGTCGACCGCTCGATCCAGAATAGTGTATACACTTCGGGGGGTCGACCGATGCGAAACATAGATGCATTTATTATACTGCCGAAGCGTTCAGCCTGATCCACAAGAAGAGAGCTTCGAACTCCGATTTAACGGTTACTACAAGAATAATGCACAAGGAGGCATAATTTCTACTAACGGTCAAGTAACCCACCAAAACTCAATGAAATGAAGTTCGGTCTTTACGAATCATTTATCAAGTATCAAATATAATTTAAGTAATTTAACTAACAAGTAGAGTACAGATAATACAAGTATTACATGGTAGAGTCCTAAAACTAACCGGACATAAGATTTTTAGCTAGATGCGGACTCTCGTCACATCATGCGCACGTAGCACCCACAATTATTAGCAAAAAAATCATTTATAGCATCTACGGGGAGAATTCCCTCTTGCAAAGTTAGACAAGAGACTTACCTTGTTTTCAGATTCTCTTCCCAGTCCACAATTCACACTAAAGGCTCAAATCGGTGCCATGCAATCCGAAACTAGCTAAATATTGTAAAAATTAATAAATACATGTTCAAAAAGTTATAATTTAACTATTAGAATAATTTTTCAACCCAAATTGGAAGATTCCTAAATTCACCCGGGCCCAATGTTCCCGTATTCCGAAAATTTTGTAAATTAAATTTACCCATAACCTCACAAACCCGAATATATAATTTCTATTCAATTCCATAGTCATTTTCGTTGTCTAATCCCATTTTTATCAAAACCTAGATTTTTGAACAATCTCCTAAAATTTTCACAATTTCTATCTTAAAATCTACCCATAATGTATGTATTAAACTCTTATTGTGTAGAAAATACTTACCTCAAGGTGCTAGATGAAAAACCCTCCTCAAAGAGCTCTAAAATCGGCCATAAGTTGAGAGAAATGAACTAAATAAGCCTAATTCCCGACTTTAAATCATGTTTCTGCCTGGTCCCTTCTTCGCCATGGTAAAAGGGACCTCGCGATCGCGATGGCAAAAATGCTAAGGCTCAGAAAAATCTTCATCGTGATCGCGACAGGACCCACGCAATCGCGAAGGCTATCCCCCCGAATTCATCGCGAACGCGGCCTTCCCTTTGCGAACGCGGAGGGCATTGACCTACTCAGCTCCCAGACCCAACCCCTACTATGCGAACGCGACGAGGAGACCGCGAACGCAGAGTCCAGTGTCCCAAAGCTTCACGATCACGATTTCTTCTATGCGATTTCATAGAACAAAAGTCAATAGCTCCCAGTTCCTTCATTGCGAATGCGGGGCTTTCTCCGCGTTTGCGAAGAAGGAAACCAATAGCAGAATTTTTGCAATTCTAGACTCAACTCCGGGTGGTCCGAAACACACCCGAGCCATTCGAGACCCCATCCAAATGCATCACCAAGTCCTTAAACATAATACAGACCTGTTCGAAGCCTCGAAACACATAAAATAATATCGAAACTAAGAATCGCACCACAAAGCCAAATTGAATCAAATTATGAACTTCAGACTTTTCAACTTACTCCGAACGCGCCGAATCATCCTTAGACTACTCGGAATGACAATAAATTCTGCATACAAGTCACAAATCACCGTACATAATTATTCCTAGGCTCAGAATATCAAACTGACCTCAATAACACCAAAGTCTACTCCAAACCAAATTTAAAGAACTTGAAAACCTTCATGCGCCCAATTTCAACATTAAGCGCCGAAACTCTCCGGAGTCATCCGAAACCCGGTCCGAACACACGCTCAAGTCCAAAGTCATCATACAAACCTATTGGAACTGTCAAATCCCGGTTCCGAGGTCGTTTACTAAAAATGTTGACTCAAGTCATACTTGACCATCTTAGGCCACTATTAAGGAACCAAGTGTTCCGATTTCAACCCGAACCCTTCCAAACCCTAGTCAACCATCCCTGCAAGTCATAAAGAAGTAAAGGTACATACGAGGAGTCTTAATTAGGGGAACGAGGACCTAGAAAGCAAAATGACTGGTCGGGTCATTACATTCTCCACCTCTTAAATGAACGTTCGTCCTCGAACGGGTCTAGAATCATACCTGGAGTGCTGAATAGGTGTGGATATCTGCTCCGCATGTCCTCCCCAGTCTCCTAAGTCGCCTCCTCGACTGGTTGACCCCTCCGTTGGACCTTTATCATAGAAATCTTCTTAGAACGCAACTGTGAACCTGTCTATCAACAATGGCAATCGGCTCCTCTTCATAACCCAAGCTCTCTTCTGGCTGAACTGTGCTGTACTCTAACACATGTGACCTGTCGGCATAATACTTCCGGAGCATAGACACGTGGAAAACTACATGAACTCTCGATAGACTGACAAGTGCAAAACACACACTTAAAATATGCTCACTAGTCGAATATAATATAATATCGTATCGTATCCACAAGGATTGGAGTTAAATAGTATTTTCGTAGTTTATAGCTTGATTTCTATCCAAGATGATCAACAATTTAGATTTATGTAATTAAAATTAAAATTAACTAAGCGTCTAAACTATTGACTAATGACAATCGCAACAATGAGTAAGGAAAGATATCAATGGGAGAAAACAAGGTTTTGATGGAATAGGTTCAAGATAATTGTTTTGGGATCTAACTCTAGATAATTCACTTCTAATGTTCAAGTGAGTCTCTAGAATTCAATTAATTATTTAGTTCACCCGTTTAGAAGAAACTCATCTCTCGACTAAGTCTCAACCTCACAAGATGAACTAAGTTAAGCTCGGTGAAGATATGTAAGAATTTGTAGTGGTTTGGTCTTTTTAGGAGAACCTCTCTCTATTATCCTCTTAACTAAGTTTAATCAATAACTCAACTAGCCTCTTTCGATTACTAAGAAGAATCAATGAATTCAACCCACAAAATATTATGCAAAGATATCACAAGTTATGCCTCTCTCGATTACATGACCTAGTGAATATAGATGCAATAACTAAAACATCCAAATCGATTCAATACATAAAAACTATAGTTATAACCCACAAAAAAGTATCAATACACCAAATCCATCAAACCCTAAAGAGAACTACTCCATAGACATGGAGCAGTTCATCACAAATATGTTTAAAGTAAAGAAAAACATAAAACGATCCAAACTCGTGTCTTGAGTGAGGATTGAATGATGAATTCCTTGTGCTTTTGCTTTTCCAACTCCTCCTTAGCCTCCTTAGGTCTTAGATGTGTCAAAAGTCCAGAAAATACTATTTTCCATGTATATATACCAACCCTAGTATATATACCAAGTAGGGTTGGTTCCAAACGAAAACACATTTTCCTACGCGAAATAGGACAATTTCCGGAATAGGACATGCGCGGCCGCGCATCTGGAGGTGTGTTCGCGCATATGGCCGCGCACTTAGGCCAGTGTACCGCTCTACTTGCCCGCCTAGTGTGCGATCGTGCACCTGGGTGACCTCCTTCTCAATTATTCATTTCTCTTTTTAGGTGCGCTATTTTCCGTTTATCCCCGAACATGATCCCAACTTAATCTTTGGGCTTTCACTCAGACTTCAAAGCTCCAGAGTAGCTTGAATTAATTCCATAACATCTACATAGCTCGGAATCACTCCTACATGGCATAAAACACACATTTAGTGCAAAACACTAGCGATTAAAGCTCAAACTCAATTAAAGTGCAGTAAATTAGAATGCAATAGGCGACTAAAACACGAGATTATAGCCTACCATCATAGTCTGGGAGGCAAAGCAAGCTATTAAGCAACTTCCCCATCTCGCCTCAACACCTCAAATGGGCCGATAAACCTTGGGCTCAACTTGCCCTTCTTCCCGAACCTCATGGTACCCTTCATCAACGAGACTTTCAAGAGAAACTTCTTGCCCACCATAAACGATAAATCACTTGCCTTCTGATCAGCGTAACTCTTCTATCTGGACTGTGCTGTGCGAAGTTGCTCCTGAATCAACTTTACCTTCTCCAAGGCATCCTTCACTAAATTAGTGCCATATAACCTAGCCTCGCTGGGCTCAAACCATCATATGGGAGAGCGACATGGCCGACTATATAAAGCCTCAAATGGAGCTATCTCGATGCTGGATTGGTAAGTGTTTCTATAAGCAAACTTGGCCAGAGGCAAGAATCGATCCTACTGCCCTCCGAAGTCAATCACACATGCTCTGAGGATATCCTCTAGGATCTGAACTGTCCGCCCCGACTACCCTTCGGTCTACGGATTAAAGACCGTGCTGAGCTCTTCCTGGGTACGCAACTTGCTTTATACTGCTCTCCAGAAATGCTAAGTGAACTGAGGGCCTCTATCTGAAATGATGGAAACAGGCACACCATGCAACTGGATAATCTCCTGAATGTAAATTCGGGCCAACCTCTCTGACGAGTTGATGTGCCGGAGAATTTCGGCACATTTGATACTAATTGCTTAGATTTTAGCTTGTTTTAAATGCAATTTCCCTTTGTATTTATGTAATTTTAGTATTTTTGCAGTATATGAGACGTAAGAACCTAAGAGCATGGAAAAGAGTTCAAAAAGCCACAAAAAGACAAGAAAAGAGCAAAAAGGCATCGCAAATATGGATATGTTATCGCAAAACCCACATGCAAGCCGCATATTTCACACTGAGATCGCAGATCAAAATAGATTTCTGGGCAAAGTTCAATGTCAAAAATGCGGTTTCATCTGCGATTGCAAACCTGTTTGCGAGCCGCAGAAGTAACCGCAAACTAAACATGAAGTCTACTGAAGGAAGAAAGTGCGATGCAAGATGCGGTCGCATTTCTACAATGCGGACCGCAAACCATGAATGGGTAAAGGCGAAACTACGATGGCAATGTCAAAAATACGGACCGTATGTCTGTTATGCGACAAAAATGCAGTCGCATATTCAACCTGAAAGGGCAATTTTGTCCGATTTTTGTCCCGATTTTCGGCCCTCTATAAATAGATTTACTGGGGTTTTGTGGGCTCAATCTTGTCTGACTTTAAAGCTACAACACAAGGCATTAATATTCCTCTCTTTTGGAAGCTTTTGGGTCAAGAATCTTTCACTTTGTAAGCTTTATGGCATTTAATATTCTCTTGCTTTTGTATTTTAGTATGAGTAGCTAACTTTAAATACTAAGGTTGTGGACCCTAAATGGGTGTTATGTTAATGGGTGTTTAACATTGAATATATATAATGGTTGGTTGATATTTATTTACTTCTATTCTTCATATATTGTTGGTGGTTGCAAACATTAACAAGTGCCATTAAATTCTTGCTTTGCTTGGGAAAGTAGGGTAGAATTTGGTAGAAGTAAATACCAAAGACTCAAGGCTTTAAACCTTGTTTAATAAAATCGCTTAGGAATAAGTTGGTTTTATTTGGCATAAATTGATTTTTCTTAATTGCAACTTTTTTATATTTGAAAAAATCATAAAGAGGAAATACTACCTAACTATTGGAAAATATTGGGTAGTCATTTAGACATCATTTGCATATCAAAAGGACCTTCCATTAGAAATATATCATATTAACACCGGTAGCATTACACTTCATTAATTGGGACACAACCTTGGTTTCTTTAATCAAACTATCTACATTCTCAATATTTCAATTAGCCATCACCTAAAACCAAACTCAATTCATACTCTTGTTACCATTAATACATACTCTTGTTACGGTTAACCGGATAGAATTACGACTTTAGTCGAGTAACACACTAGTCAAGTAACCTTTTCACACCTATTCCCTATGGGATTCGACCCCAACCTTGTTGGGTTATTATATTTGACATCGACCGCCTTACACTATTTATTAAAGTGTAATTTGAGCGTATCACGAGTACGTTGTCATCACTGGAATAAAGTGTTCCGACTTGGTCAGCCTGTCGACAATGACCCAAACGACATTAAACTTCCTCAACATTCGCGGCAACCCAACTACGAAATCCATAGTGATGAGACCCCATTTCTACTCAGGTATAACCATCTTCTTAAGTAGGCTACCTGGCCTCTAGTGCTCATACTTAACCCGGTGGCAATTTAGGCATCTCGCTACATACTTAACTATGTCCTTCTTCATCCGCAGCCACTAATAATGCTGCCTCAGGTCGCGATACATCTTTGTAGCACCTGGATGAATAAAACACCGAGAGCTGTGTGCCTCTTCAAGAATCTTCTCCCTCAATCCATCAACATTAGAAACACATAGACGACCCTGGAGTCGCAGAACATCATCCTCACAGATAGTAACCTCTTTGGCACCATCCTATAGTACCGTCTCCCAAAGCACTAACATGTGCGGATCATCGTACTGACGAGCCTAGATCCGCTCAAATAATAAAAACCAAGCCACGACGCATGCAAGAATTCGATTGGGCTCTGAAATATCCTTCCTCACAAGTCTATTATCCAAGGACTGAATGTCCAAAGCCAATGGCCTCTCCTCCGCTGAAATGAATGCCAAGCTATCCACACTCTCGGCCTTTCTACTCAAGGCATCTGCAACCACATTCGCCTTGCCTGGATGATAAATGATGGAAATATCATAGTCCTTTTGTAACTCAAGCCACCTGCTCTATATCAAATTGATATCCCTTTGCTTGAACAAATGCTGCAAGCTGTGATGATCGGTGTAAACCTCACAGGACACCCCTAAAGAATAATGCCTCCAGATCTTGAGGGCATAAACTATCGCGGCCAACTCCAAATCATGTACGGGGTAATTCTTCTCGTGAGGCTTCAGCTGACGTGAAACATATGCAATAACTCGCCCCTCCTGCATCAATACACAACCCAAGCCAATACGTGAAGCATCGCAATACACAATATACATCCCTGAACCGGAAGGTAACACTAACATTGGTGCAGTAGTCAATGCGGTCTTGAGCTTCTGAAAGCTTGCCTCGCAATCATCGGACCATCAGAATGGAGCACTCTTCTGGGTCAGTCTAGTCAAAGGTACTGCATTAGATGAGAAGCCCTCTACGAACCGACGATAATAACTTGTTAACCCCACAAAGCTCCTGATCTCGGTCGTTGTGGTAGGACGAGGCCAACTCTGGACTGCCTTGATCTTCTTGGGATCTACCTTAATACCCTCACCGGATATGACATGCCCCAAGAATGCCACAGAATCTAACTAGAACTCACACTTGGAGAACTTAGCATATAGCTGCAGTTCACGCAAGGTCTGAAGCACAACTCTCAAATTCTCCTCGTGCTCCTATGTGCTACGCGAGTAGATCAATATGCCATCAATGAAGACAATGAAAAATGATCAATATATGGCCTGACCACCCAGCTCATCAAATACGAAAATGCCGTTTGGGCATTGGTCAAGCCGAAGGACATCACGAGAAACTCATAGTGGCCATATCTAGTCCGAAAAGCCGTCTTTAGAACATATGAAGCATGAATCTTCAGCTGATGATACCCCGATCTCAAGTCGATATTAGAGAATACCCTGGCACCCTGCAACTGGTCAAATAAATCATCAATACATGGCAACGAGTAATTTTTCTTAATGATAACTTTGTTCAACTGGCGGTAATCAATGCACATCCGCAAGTCCCATCCTTATTTTTCACAAACAACATCGGTGCACCCTAAGGCGACACACTTGGTCTGACGAACCCCTTCACTAGCAACTCATCAAGCTGTTCTTTTAACTCTTTCAACTTTTTTAGAGCCATGCGGTATGGTGGAATAGAGATAGGCTGGGTACCTAGCGCCAAATCAATACAAAAGTCGATATCACGGTCTGGTGGCATGCCTGGTACCTTTGGGGTATGGAATGCAGTAAACTCTTTATCATTTGGCGCTATGAAAATTTGCTTATAACCCGAAGAACCATCCATGAAGGACATTGCCTCGTACCCAGTGGTAGAGTCAATCATATGCTCTGGAATAGGAAGAGGAAATTCATCCTTAAGGCATGCATTCTTAAGATCCCTAGATCAACACACACTCGAATTTGGCCATTCTTTTTTCTCACGGGAACAATATTTGAAACCCATGTTGGGTATTTAACTTCACGGATGAAGCCAACTTCAATTAGTTTGTAACTTCACTTTTAATCAAGGGAACCAAATCCGCCATAAAGCGCCTTTGGTCTTTCTTAACAGGACGAGCGCCATTCTTGACTGCGAGGAGATGGACTGCTACTCTATGGTTCAAGCCAGAGATTTCCTTGTAACTCCAAGCAAAGATATCCTTGAACTCCTTGAGTAACTCGATATAAGTGCTTTCTTCATCGACTGGTAGTGAAGCACTTAGTTAAGTGGGCCTTGGTTCTTCATCAATGCCAAGGTTAACTTCTTTTAAGGCATCAACCATCGTCTTTACCCCTTCTTCAAGTTCAAAGGAAGCATTTTCGCATCTTCATCTTCTTGAGGATTCCCATCATTGAAATATATGTGGTAACACTAAGAAATATCCTCCAATTTCTCGTCAGCCTTCATTAGAGATGAAACATAATGCTCGCCTTCTATAGTGACGTGATATGAAGAGCCTACGCTTTCTTTATCTTCATCATGTTTCTTGGTATAGACCACAGTATATGGCTTCACCTTCAGTACCTCTTCACATGAAACCATAAGTTTTGTTTGCCGCCTCATTCTAGAAGGAACCAAACTTTGGAAATAAGTGTTCTTATGCTTTGATAATTTCTCTAGAACTTGTTTTCCTTATTTAATGGACCCAATCTCTCAAATATGGAAGTCCTCACAGTTGACTTTTCTAGTCGATTAAAGACAGAAGGCCTATTGGAAGTGGTAGGTTCATCTTTTGTAGTGATATGATTATTGCTTGCCCTTCTTATAGAGATGTGAACTAGTGATGGTTGCTTGTACCGTAGACCTTCACGTGGTTGCCTTGTAGTAGCTTCTGATGGGAGCTTCCCTAATTTTGATGGCGCATTGAGATTATATCCAGCTTTTGCAAATAGCCTGTAAGCATTAGGATCAAATCCTTCATCTGCACGCTTCGTAGGGAGTGCCACATTCTGCGAATGATCTTGGGTGACAAACCCTGCAAGTAGTGTTGAGGAAATTTTACTACCTCAATTCATTTGATCCAAAGAGTTAACCCCTTAGCATACTGGTTTGGACATTGGATGATTCGCTTTCCTCTTTCTTCTTTTTAGGGACATAGCGGAGCATAGGAGTTACTTTCTTGCCATAAGACACAGTGTTCCCTCCATGAGATTTATTTGAGTTCGGGTATATTTCCTCAGCAACAACTTTGTTTTGTTGGGAACCACCTCAGCTCTTTCAGTTGTGGACTCATCATTCTTGCCCTTCATGAAATCATCAAATTTTAACTCCTTTACAATGTGGTTCTTCAAGTAGAACTTTGCATTGGCAAAGTGTAACTCAACCTCAGTAAATGGCTTGTTATTAGCAACTATCTTCTTCTCGACTTCACCCTCGTAGCACTTCAAACATTGATGGTAGGTAGATGGAACCACTTTATTCTCATATATCCAAGGCCTTCCAAGAAAGACGTTGTATAATCTCTTTTCATCGACCACATGCAGCCATGCACTTGATTGCATATCTTCAACGGTGATTCCCAACCTGCTCGCACCTATGGTTCTTTGCTTCCCTTGGTTGAATCCTTGAATCTTCACACGATTTTCCAAGATTTCGTTCATAGGAATGCCAAGTTCTTTCATAGAACGAATCGATAAGATGTTCACTAAGATCCTCCATCAACCAAAATTCGATTTACGCTTTCATCGCGCATATAGCCAACCAGTTATAATGGGCGATTATGAGGAGTGTCACCTAGTAGAAGATCATCATTCATGAACATAACGTTTTCCTCGTAAGCATTAACTTCTTGAGGAATGGACTCGATGAGATTTTCTGAAGATGGTGCCAATGGTAGGTCATCACCCTTTTCTTCCCCTATACCAACGTGGCAACAAAAGGCCTCACTACCATCACGGGAAATCTTCGTGCAGAACCAACTTGGCAAGAACTCCAACAAGGTCACTGGATGTTGTGACTTTTGGGGGTGGTGCACTTCCACTTTTGCCTTCTTCAAATGCTTAACTGAATTCCATTTTCTTGGTCTTTTTACCATCATTTTCCTTGTTGGTTATTCTATTGATTCTTTTTATGGGCTCCTTTTGTGGCATCTACGACGAGTCACCAACGTCCAACCTTCATCATCATCAGGCTGATCTACTTCAACTTTGTTATTCTCTAGTAATACTTCATCTTTGATTTCTTTTAAACTCCATATCTCATCTAGACTGAATGAGCCAAAGGTGATAGAGACTTGGTTCGCACTTGCCTTCTCATCTTCAAGAACGATCTTCTTTTCATGGGCCAAGTTCATAACTTTGTCCTTAAAGGCAAAGCACTTCTCAAGAGGATGACTCACAATTTGGGTCATCAATTTTCCCAGCTCCATTGGCCGCTTCATCTCCGGAAGCTCAATGAGCTTTAATTCAAAAGGCTCTTCAAAAATTGCAGGCACATCAGAATCTAAAAATGGATTCTATTTTCCTTGCATTTATTTTAGAGTCAACATTCCACTCGGATTATCTTGAAAAGAAGTTGATTTCACACTCTGCTTCTTGCTTATCTTCGTCGTGAACTTCAGGTAACGTGTTGACATTCATAGCTTATTTACTTTCAGACTTGGGTACCAACTTGCTTCATTTCCTAATTTTTGGCTTGTCATTCCCTTTGCGAGACTCATAGATGGGCAGCCTTTCATTTCCAGCGGAGGCCATGCTTAATTCCATGTCATGGGCGCGAATTACAAGTTCTTCAAATAAGCTAGGTTTGATACCTTGCAAGATGTAGCATTGTCCCCATTCATGCCTTGGATGAACATCTCTATGCTAGAAGCTTCACTACAAACTGCTTAACAAGGTAATCTTCATAAGTCCCAGCATTGTTGCACATCTCAACGAAGTATGCCACGTGTTGCTTTGGATTGCCTTTGCCATCAAACTGTTGAACCTTTAGAGGTTGATAGCTAGCAGGCATCTTCAACATATCGATCCTTGTAGTATACGACTTTGTGTATGTAAGAGAAGACTTGGCATCAACTTCATACTTATTTTTAATAGTTCCTTCTATGAACTGCTTTAGTTGATCTGGAATCATCCCTTCAGATGAGACAAGGATAACCTTAGCGGATGCTACTTGTGTTAGGGAGAATCACTCTCTGTTTCTGGGAGCTTGCCAGGTGCATGTGTAGATTCTTCTTCCATCAAGATTCCCATCCCATTTGTTAGCTTGCCAATTCTAGTATCTTGATTTTGCATGCACTTGGTCAAGCTAGCGATTGTTTCTACCAAGTTTGCCTACTGCTCCTCCATAGATGAAGCGTTTGTCACCATGGCTTGCATGGTTGTTGTGGACGATGGGGAGTAGCATGGAATGTCACACAATTTGATCCTTGATTGGTTCATGTTATGCGGTGTAAGTGGGAAGGACCCATCACTTGAAATATCATCATCTTAATTCATGACAAAGTTCTAGGATTCAGAGAGGTTAAGCAGAGCCAGAATTTTCTTAATTTTTTCAGCAACATCAATTCCTCTTTCAGGTGAGTTTGTAGAAGATCTTGCTCCTTTTGAGGATGAAGATCCAAAAATAGGGGATGATGCAGATGGAACTTGTGGTGCTTGTTGTCCTAAAGAGCATGTTTTGCTCCTTGTAACTTATCCAAAGCTTCCAAAGGTAACGTCGAGGATGTTTTCCTCATCAGCATAGAACCTTAAATTAGCAACCTTGGCGGAAGTTGATCTGGAGTTGATTTTCTTTGAAGCCATTTCAATGTTCTTCAACTTTGGTAATTGAAAAGTTGAGATGCAAGGTAGATATTATCCCCACTAGGCATGTCAGAATTTGTAGACAATAAAATTGCATCAAGAAAATAATCGTGACCGAAAATATTGCGATAATCATAGTATGTGGTTTCAATTAATATGAGTGTTACAATCTCTATGATTCCTCTAATTCTTCTTTTCAATAGTAAATAAATTTAAGGGTCTTTGAGCTTGATCTTGAATCTATTTGTTGCCACGAACGATGATCTTGAATTCAACTAGTACGAACATTGATTTGAATTCATACTCCTTGAATCTTGGTTTGTAATTCGTTCTTGAGCTGTGAACTTGATTTCTTGGACTTGAACTTGATTGCTTGAAGCTTGAAACTTGTAGAAAAATTTGCGGCATTTGATCCACGAGCTCTCTCTTGCTTCTTGTTATAACTTTTTTAGTCCCTTTTCTGAGTTATGAAGATCCTATTTATAGTTGTGGAAGGAAAGAATTGTGATGAGTACAAGCTCTTTCCGAGAAATCAGATTGAAGTGTGACAAGGCCCAATTTGATTGGCCAGAACATGTCTGTTGCACAAGTGGCACGGTTTCATTGGCCTTTTAATTTGACTAGGCATGTCTTGTCATTTTGACACGTGGCATGATCCTATTGGATCTTCCGCTTGAATTGGCATGCTACGTCATTTTATGTGTGGCACCAAACTAGACATCTAGGAAGATGACATCTTGGTCTTAATGAAGTAGGCTCATCACTTGTAGCCCATTAAATGGGCTAGCCCAATAGATTTGGACTTATTTATTTAACCAATATGTATTTGGACTTATATCCATGAAAGTACCTCTCCTGGCATTTGTAACACAACCTCATATCTCTTACAATTAGTTCATTGTTATGGTTCTTTGGTGTTGAATTTTTAGTGACAATATTAGGCAGGGCTTTGTTGGATTGTTGAGCATTTGCTCTTGAGCTGGGTGAAAAAGTAATTTTAGGATGTATGGTGCTAAATTTAGGTTGCAAATTATGGTAAACTGAGGCAAGGGTTTCTCATATTGTATGGCTAATTCAAACTCATCCATCAAGGTTAAGGGATTAGAGGCTTTTACCGTTGACTGGGTATCAACTCTTAAACCACCCACAAAATAATAAATAAAATAAGCCTCATTAAAACAAATATAAATGCATTTTCATAAATTTGTTAAAGTAAATCTCCAAAGTAGTCACTTGTTGGAGTCTATTAAATTGAACAACTAAATCCAAAGGCCTAATGTTACCATACCTACGACAAGCATCCAAATAAAATTGTTCTCAATTAACAACCTCTCCCTGTTATAACACATATTAAACCAAGGATCATTTGTCTTTGATATGCACATCAACAATATGCATCCTTGACTCGAGATCCATTTGATACACCTCAAAAAATCTTTCACGTCTCTTTATCCATCCCGGGGAAAGGGAAAAGTCAGTTTAATCTTTAGTGACTTAAATGAGTTGCTTGTGTTTGTAGGTTATTGGCTATTGGGCTGGAACCCAGCTTGATTATAGTGCTAGAAATTGTTTTAGTTCAAGGTTTGAAAATTATTGTGGGTATTGGGCTAAAGAAGAGCTAAAAATAGGTTGGTGTAAGTAATAGGTCTGGGATAAAAGGTGCCAATGGGAGCTGAAAAAGTGAGTGCAGTTAAGCGAGTATTAAGGTGAAGGGTAGCAAAACTTGAGCTTACCATAGGCTGAGAGAAAGATAATGAGAGCAAAGAGTAATGGATGGTTGTAGAAGCGAGCTGGAGAAAAGAAGCAGGGTTGATGGATAAAGAGATGAGGAGTAATGAGGCATGGACATAAAGGCAGGTTAAGGATTCAAGGGAACTGATGAAAACAATGTTCCTCACATTACTGGAGGTAACGCTAGAGTACTGCGAGTTGAAACTGTTCTAGAGACTATTACCAGAGTAGTGAGAGACGGAGCTGTCCCATTAAGTACATTCACCATCGTCTCCTCAGTTTCCACCAATGACCCACCCAACACCAGAGCTGCTACTGCGCGACCGAAATCAACTGATTATAGCTTTTGTTCTCCATCCATCTTGTGGTAGTAATGCCCCGGAGCCCAGCTACCGATCTGAGATGCCAATCGAAAAGTTATAAAGAGACATTAAACGTAATTCTAGAAAGGCCTTCCCACCAAAAGACTGAGTAAGTGGAAGTTTTAACCAAGCAAGAATTTAATTTACTAGGTATCTTTCACCTGGCGTAGAGTACATTCAGAGTTAAACCTAGCTTCGTTTTACTCCAATTTTTCCATTCTTTGTTGGTATCACTGATTTATGTCTGTAAATTACTTTTGATTCTTTTCCACCCATCATCTACTTCTCTGGATTTCCAAGATTCAACCATTTTATTCTAATATATTACTGGACTGCCAACTCTGATACCAAAATATAGTGTTATCGACTCCTAAATACTATAGCTGGCTTGTAACTACCCGATCGGCCATTTTGATCTTTTGCACTTCTCTCGGTAGTTTAAGGGCATGAGTATCTCCGTATGATGTATTATAACTTGTGTGAATCGTCGGTTTTGATTTTCAGGTAATTCGGAATCGATTTGGAAGAATGAATTTCATCGTTGAACCTTCAAGTTGGAAGAGTTGACCAAGCTTGACTTTTGTGAATTTGACCCCGAAATGGAGTTTTGATGGTTCTTTTGAGTCTAGATGGTGATTTTGGACTTGGGCGTATGCCCCAATTTGCATTTGGATATTTCTAGAAGGATTCGACGCTAATTGGCGAAAGTTGGAAATTTAAAAGTTTAGAAAGTTCATAAGTTTGAGCGGGAGTTGAGTTTGATAAAGTCGGGTTCCGATTGTGGTTTCAAAAATTTGAATAGCTTCGTTATGTCATTTGGGACTTGTGTGCAAAATTTGAGTTTATTCCGAGTTGATTTGATATGTTTCGGCGTGAGTGTTGGAAGTTTAAAGTTCAAAGTTCATTTAAGTTTGATTTGAGGTGCGATTCGTCGTCTCGATGTTGTTATGTGTGATTTGAGGCCTCGAGTAGGTCCGTGTTATGTTATGGGTCTTGTTGGTATATTCGGACGACGGCCCGAGTGGCTCGATTGAGTTTCAAACGGGGTTCGGATCGTTTGGAGCCTTGTTCAAGTAGCTGAAGTTTTTGGTTACTGATGTCTTCGCACCTGCGCATGAGGGACCGAAAGTGCATGCTCGCAGAAGCGTGAAGCTGGTCGCAGAAGCGACCTGGGGAAATGCTAGCTGGGAAGGCTTCGTAGAAGCGCGATCGCAGATGCGACCCTGGTCATCGCAGAAGTGGCCACTGGTGGCCAAGGCTGTCTCGCAGGTGCGTGACTTTGTTCCGCAGAAGCGAAGGTCGCAGGTGCAACCTACTGTCCGCAAATGCGGGAACGCTGGGCAGAATTCTTTAAGTTTGAGGGTTGGACATTTTTATTGCATATTGTGCTATAGACTTCGGAATGGGGCGATTTTGGAGGCAAATTTCATCACAAGGATTGGGGTAAGTGTTCTACACTAGGTTTGGATTATATTTCACGAATCTATCTTCATTTTTGGCAATTGGTGGATGAATTTTAAAGAGGAAATTGGGGGATTTTGTCTAAAATTTCATAAAGCGAATTTTTGAGTTTTGAACATCGATTCAGAGTCGGATTTGAATGAAACTAATATGGTTGAAATCGTAATTGACTGGGTTGTCGGATTTTGTAAGTTTTGTCGGGTTTCGAGGTGCGGGCTCGAGTTTGACTTTTGAGTTGATTTTGGGCTTTTGATCAAGGATTCGACCTTTATCATTTGGAATTGTTTTAGGCATTATTTAATGTATTTGACTTGCTTTTAGCTAGTTTCGAGCCGTTCGGATGTCGATACGCGGGCGATGGCACTTCTGGAGCATCGCTTGGCCTATTCGGTATTGAATTTGTCTTGTTCGAGGTATAACATTTCTAAACATGGTGCTGAGGGTATGAAACCCTGAATTGTGTGTTATGTGATTGATAATGAGGTGACGTGCATGCAAGGTGACGGGCATGTGGGCGTGCACGATGTGAGTTGTGATTTAATCGATTCCGTGGAACTGTGTAGCTATCTTATCTGAACATTTTTACTGTACTCTATGTGTAAAAGCACTTGAGCTGTAATTTATACTAGAAATCACATTTAGGCTATATGATGGTACTATTGGGACCTACAGTGGTTGTTCTTTGCTGTTGAGTTATTTGCTTAATTGTAGTTATGCACTCGGTCGCATTTATCATTTCATATCATATCTTAGTCTCTGTTATCTCATATTGTCAAATCCATTGATTTGGGATGCTTTGCATGAGTGTTGTGAGCCCGAAAGACTTGAGAGATTGATGACTGAGTGAGGCCGAGTGCCTGATTGTGAGGTTATTGATACTATAGAACATGAGTTGTCCGTGCAGCACGTGAGTTGTCCGTGTGGATTCAGATATTGATACTATGGTACGTGAGTTGTCCGTGCGGATTCATGCCATGATTGACTCATTATAGCGCTTGGGCTAAAGGAGCCCCTCCGAAGTCTGCACACCCACAGTGAGCGCAGGTACCTATTGAGTGCAAGAGCAAGTGCGAGCATCGAGCACGAGTGCCGAGCGATTGGGAGGATTGAGTGACTGTGAGGACTGAGTGACTGGGAGGACTTAGTTGATTGATACTCTGAGAGTATGCATATGGTTCATGCACACTTGACATACAGGCATTGAGATGCAGCTTTCCTCATGTTGTACGGTATCACGTCATTCATGACTTCTCATATACATTGACATGTAGGCATAGAGATGTATTTTTCTCATGCCATTTGATGATGAAACATTTACCTGTTGAAAGGTTTTGGAAATAAAATTATGATTTTACAAACTTACTCATATTTTGGTGCTTTCGGTAAGAGATTTGGGTTTTTCACTGTCACGACCCGGATTTCCCACCCTCGGGAGTCGTGATGGCGCCTACTAGTGAAAGCTAGGCAAGCCAATCAACCGGATTACTTACCACTTTTCTATTTACGAATTCATTGCAGCACAAAAACATCAACTAAGGAACAGTAATTCAACAAGCGGAATGGATGCAAATTTCATACTTTACAAAAATATCACCGATAAACTATCCTCAACAGACTACCCAAGATTTGGTGTCACAGTTTCGCAGACTGTTTAGGAGTACTTCAAACAAGGTTCTGAAGAAATAACAAAATACTATTTCTGGACTACATAGAAGAAACAAGTACACGAAATGGACAGGAGACACCAAGATCCGCGGACGTCTGCAGAACTACCTTGGGTCGCCTGAAAATCAGAGGCTAGAAGCTTCCTATTGTTCAAAGCCTGCGGTACTGGGATCTGCACAAAAGAGTGCAGAGTGTAGTATCAGCACAACCGACCCCATGTGCTGGTAAGTGCCTGGCCTAACCCCGGCGAGGTAGTGACGAGGCTAGGACCAGACTCCTGATAGACCTGTGCAGTTATAAACATATACGCATCTATAGCGGAAGATATAAATACATAAGCAATTTAAACTGGGGAAAAGGAGAACATACATCGGGGGAGCAGATAAATAAAACAACACGAATCATCAATAAATAAGAAAGAAAACTGCAATTTAACCTTTAACACAAATAAAATGAACTACAAGCTACCTTCAGCTCCAGTATCCTCTTGTTGCAGGCGTGCAACCCGTTCCCACTTACAGTATCCTCTTGTGGTAGGCGTGCCACCCGCTCCCACTTATATCATATCTCTTGGTAGGCGTACCACCCGCTCCCACTTACATTATATCTCGTGGCAGGCATACCACCCGCTACCACTTACATCATATCTTGTGGTAGGCGTACCACCCGCTCCCACTTACATTATATCTCGTGGTAGGCGTACCACCCGCTCCCACTTATATCACATCTTGTGGCAGGCGTGCCACCCGCTCTCACTTACATCATCACAACAATCACAAGAAATCCCAACAAGGGAACAAAGCAATACAACAACTTCCCAACGAGGGAACAAATAACACCAAAACAATCATCCCGGCAAGGGAGAATCAGCTATAACCAAACCAAAGTCGACTCCTATTTAGCTCAATCAATGTCAATACTCAATTACAGTCAAAGTTCTACAAGTAACCTCCCAACCCAATTATCATTTTATTAAATCTAGACACGACTCTACAAATGTGACACTGGACCCCTTAACTTCTAACGAACTCCTAAGACACTACCCACAATTATGACACTGGACCCCTTTGACTCCTAACAACTCTTGTTCAACTAGTCTATTTAACCATCGACTTTATCCCGAATAGAAGACAGCTAAAACCATAACCAAAAGGAACAACCAAAATGAAGAAACCTTGTGGTAGGCGTACCACCCGCCCTCATTTCACAATATCTTACGGCAGGCGTGCCACCCGCTCCCACTTATATCATAACAATATCAAGGATAATATTCAACAATTCGAAACAATAATCACACTACAATTATCCATATATGACCCACGGTCATGCTTGACACCAACGTATAGATATTCGTCACCTTGCCTATACGTCGTTCTCAACAAGGAGCAATTTAACAAATAGGACACGATTTCTAATCCCTCTAGCTAAGGTTAGAACAAAAAACTTACCTCGCTTTGCCACCAAATTCAAGATTTCCAATGAATCCGAATCTCTGCAACAATCAAAACCACAAGCCTTCGAGCCTCAAACTCATCTGAAATCTTTGGTACTATTTCACGGTAGGATTTGCAGCAATTCAAGCTGGGGTTTTGGGGTTTGGAGAGTGGGGTCTTTCGTAATTGATGTTAGGGTTTTTGAGGGGTAATTTCACGGTTGTTTTTCAGTCTATTTGGGGTTTCAGGCGATTTCTCAGCTAGGTTTTGGTGAGTTTAAATGGTGAGAACTGGGCTGGAAAATTGAAGGTTGAAAGCTATGTTATGACTGTGTTTTCATGGAATTTGGGCTGTTTCAAGGTGATCTTAGAGGTTGATTTTGTTAGGGTTTAAGGGTGTTTTGGAGATGTTCCTGAGGTAGTGACGAAAGTGGGTTTGCATGTTAGGGTTACTGGTTTCTATTTATAGTGGGTCGAAAATCGGAACAAAATAAAACTTTCAGGTGTTTAAAATGCTATCGCATACTCGACGCATAATCAACATGCGGTCCGCATTTGGACCACATTCCTGACATGGACCTTTGCCTAGGTATCTGTCTCAATTTGCGATTTCGTTGTGCGATTTGCGGTCCGCATTGTAGAAATGCGACCACATTCCTGACCGCACATCTGACCTTGATTTTTGTCCAACGCTCTGTCTCAATCTGCGATATGTGAGGTGTAATTTGCGGTCCGCATTTAGGAAATGCGACCGTATTTTAGGCAGCATTTCTGACATAAATCTTTGCCTAGAAATCTGTCTAAGTCTGCGATGTCCGTGTAAGATATGCGGCTCGCATTGTTGAAATGCGACTGCATATCCTGCCTTACTTACCTTTTTGAACTCTTTTCTTATCTTTTCGAACTCTTTTCCCTGTTCTTAGATTCTTATACCTCATACGCTGCAAGAATGTTAAGATTACATAATTACAAGGAGGGATTTGCGTTTAAAACAAGCTAAATCTAAATAATTAGTATCATATGTGCTTCCCCGACACATCGGGTCATTACATTCACTGTGATACTTGAAAAGCATGCCTATTTTACGGAACTGTGAACGTGTTGAACATTATATCTCTGATTTATTTCCTGTACCACTTTATTATATTGCTATGAACTGTTGTTGGCTATTGGTGTTGGACTCTTACCTTTGTCCCAGCTCATCACTACTTTAAACCTAAGGTTAGGTTTGTACTACCAGTCCTTGGGAAATTCTTTGTATAATAGTTCAGTTGTATTACCATTTCTTCTCTTAATAATTGTCATTTAAACTGGTTTATTATTAATTGGCTTACTTAACAGGTTGGGTTAGATGTCATCACGACTAGTTGGATTTTGGGTCGTAACATGGCCAGTTAACAACCAATGAAAAAGCAACAACACTTTTATTAAGTTTTGGTGTTGTCAATTTTTCTCTATTGTCTTTTTGGGTACAAATTCATGTCATTCCATCCACTAGAGCCAAAGAGATAATTTTTCTTATGTCGGTATATTTTTAAGAATCAAACAATTTTATTGACCTATCATCTATTGAAATATCTATATTTGAGAAATTTCACTACGAGACATGATCATTCAATTATTTTCACAAATCAAACAACATTTTACATCCATATATGTTCTCAAACATTCCTAACTTCAAAAAATAAAACAATTAATAAATCCTCCTAAATAATTTCAATATAGTATTTTCTATTTTTTAACCAAAAATCAAAGAATATGTCAGTATTTTTACACAGGTTCGATTTAGTTTATTTGGTTCAAAGAATATGTCGATTACACCTATTCAATTTTGTTTTTAATTTGGTTCAATTTTTCAGTTTTTCTTGAACACTCCTAATTCAATATTCAGCTTCATAAGCATATATAGCATGCTAGTTTGAGTAGATATTTAACTTTCTACATATATGGAGAAAATGGATTACTTCAAAGGGAAAGAACAAAGCGGTGTCATCATCACGGACACTCCAGCTTTAGCTAGACATCACAGTCAATTTTCTGCCTGCTTCAGATGACTGTAACCTCCAAAGAAATGCTACATACACAACATACTCTCTTTAGAGAATTTTATTTTGAGCGAGACTCAACCAACAAAAGTTGTATAAGGCACCTCTAATTATTAGACAAGTGAAGAAGTGGGCCCCACATGCCAGGGCTCTCTCTCGTTGCACTATGTATTTTTCATTTCACCATCCCTTTCTAATATTTTTATCCAGTTTACTAAATGGCAAAATGAAAAACTAGTAACTTTAGTTCTCTCTTCCGCACTTCTGAGTTTTTTCTGCTCTATCTTCTAAAATATTTTCAGAAAGGAACTAAACAGTTGAATTTTTAGGATCGTTTTTTTTAATTTTATATTCTTGTATAAATTCAAGAGTTCAGAAAGAAAGATGACTGAAAATTTCTTTTCCATGAATTTTCGAAGAGAAAAAGTGATGTGTTTAATATTTTGGTGGGATTATCAACAAATTTTCAAATAATTTATGCTTTTCAGTTCTATTGTAATAATACAATCAGTAGTTTGGTTGAAGTTTATTAATTCGGTATCTCAATGGTGTGCAGTAATAAAACTCAACTTCACATTTATCTCTTTATTTTGGTATTGTAGTTTGGGTACAACTTTGAATTCTTTAACCTTTTCTTTCGTGAAGATATGAGATTCTAGGTTTGAACTTTTATGTGTGATTTATTTTTTGCGATGGTTGAAAATTACAGTGTAATGTCTTAGTGAATTCATGCTAAATTTGAATCATAGTGTAAGGGCCAAAAATTACTCTGATATGATCAAACCATGTTAACATTAAGAAGGCACTCACAGACTACCACGTGTCATAAGTACAACTTCAATAAAGACTTTAGGTCGAAGTGTTCCCTGAAGCGATGAAGGGTATTGTCGAAGAGTCAGCGAAGATCAAGGTCGAGAAGTCGTCGTAGATCAAGGTCGAGGTCGAGCATCTTAGACAGAGTTATAACGGCTAGTTATAGGATAGGACACAAAAGAGAATATTCTAGTGGATATTCTCTGTACATCTACTATTAGGGTATTTAGGAATATGTTCCCTATAAATAGAAAGAGACACAATAATAGGATATTCACTTGTAATAAAACACATTAACTTTATAGAGAGAATATGACCATATTGCAAGCATACGAAAACAACCTTTTATTAAGATTTTTGTCTAACTTTTTCACTTGATCCAAGAACAACCTGAATGTTCAAAGGCTCATCAATCATTCATCCTTCTTAGAAAGAATATCCACATATACACCCCTTTTCGGGTGACTCACACATTCTTATTTATTTAAATGTCATTCATTGTTATTTACTACTATTTAATGCTATCTTCCATCTTTTTGGACCATTGACTGTTGTTAGTGTTTCTCACATCTATTGCCACTATATCTGCCACAAAATCGATAATCTTGTATTTCGGATGTTAATATTAGCTAAGATTGACTTTATTTTACTTAAATATAATTGGTTGAATCTGGATCTAAATTTTGGGTCAAATAGCTTGGAGCCGTCTGTGGGAACCTCTTAGCTATTTTTTAATTTCCTTTAGATCTACAACTCACATGAGTCACTAACCTAACAAACCACAAGATCTTTCTCTTTCATTTCACATACGAAAACCTACATGGCATGTAACCAAGGAGATAGGACTAAAGTGATAGGTGACTTCCCTAGCAACATCATGAACCCTATCAACGAGAGATGTGAAATGCTAGGCGATGACGTGACACCCACTGCATCCCCAAGGCACGCGTGGTCGCCTCCTCCTCCCATTGCAGCATAAAAAAACAAAATGGAAAAGGGGCATCTACGTCCACAGGAGAGGGTATGCCACCACCATGAAAAAGCTCCTTGAAGCGTGGCTGCGTTAGTAAGCGTGCTCAACAAACCTGGTCCACGCACGACCATAGAGACCACAAGAGCCCACACATTGCAACGACCAGATAAGCAAGACGACCAACCAACACCAGGTGTAACTCATAATTGTACTAACAATATAGGTGACAACATCCTCGAAAGCCATTGTTCTAAAGAGGATGGAAGAAATGGAGAATGAAAAAAAAATGCTCAGAGATCAAATGAAAGAACACCAAGAACGAGTCAATAAGATACCGGGCTCCCCTAAGCTACTGCCAAAAAGGGACGCCGATAGATTCATAGAACAATCATATAGCGAGGAAACAGCCCCACATGCCATACCAAAGAGCTTCAAAATGTCGCCATATCTCAGGATATACGATGGAACGACTGACCTCGAAGATCACGTGACTCATTACGTCACCACCGTGAAAGGCAACGACCTCACCAAGGAACAAGTATCCTCTATTTTACTGAAAAAATTTAGCAAAACCCTCAAAGGAGGAGCATTAACATGGTATTCATAGCTACCAGCCCGTTCCATAGAACCTTCGAAGAAATGGATGATAAGTTTGTAACGGTGCATGACGGGGCCAAGAAAGCCAAAACAAGAGTAAATGACATATTCGCCATCAAGCAGTCCTTGGGAGAGGGACTGAGGGTCTTCTTCGCCCGATTCAACAGGGTAAGGATGACCCTACCAAACGTGTCCGAAGGGATGGCAGTCGCGGCCTTTTAGAACGGGTTGAGTAGAGAGGGTTCAAAAGCAACCAGAAAATTATTGAGCTGGTTGATGAAGTACCCTCTAACAACTTTGGATGAAATCCACAATGCTTACTGCGCTGAAGTCTGAGTAGATGATGATGACCTCAACCGACCAACTCGACAGCTCGTCTCGATACTAGCCGAGCCTAGGAAAGAATGAAGAGACAACATAAAGAAGGACCACCCAGTCGCACGACCAAATAGGGAATGACATCAGCCTTACATCAGGGCCCCCACCCCTCCTTCCTCCCGCTATGATGAAGGCCCATCTAATCCGAGGATGGGGACTCACCGGAATGAGAGAGGTATTTCCCCCTTATTATCTGCTCACAATTTTTTCTTTGTCACCTACAAAAATAGTCTATAACCTGGAGAGACTCGGAATGAAGGTGAAGTGGCCACCAAATATGACGTCCGACCCGAGCACAGAAAATCTGATGCCCTCTGCAAATTCCACCAGGAATGCGGAAACAAGATAGAACACTGCATCGCCCTCAGTCCAGAGGTTGTGAACATGTCGCAGCAAGGAGACCTCAAAGAGGTTTTGAGCGACAAGGGGAGAAACAACTCAGCCATAGGTCGTGAACGTCAAGGCTCGCCGAAGCCACCGTCGCCGGCTCACACCATCAACATGATTATCGGCAGTGGCGATGGTGCCTCCATCAACAGTGTTAAATTCACTACCACTTACAAGCTCAAAAGATTTATCGTGCATGAATGATGTGATGGACTCGAAGATAGTATCAACTTCGACGAGTCAAATATTGACAGTTTGACTTTCCCTCACAATGACGCTCCCGTCACTACTTTAAGAATTTTAGATATTGTTGTCAAACGTATCATGGTAGATGATGGGAGTGGAGCGTGCATTATCCAACCTCGAGTTCTCACCCAGATGAGACTCGAGGACAAGATAGTTCTATGCTGCATAACACTAATTGGTTTTAATAATGTAGTTGAACGGACATTGGGTCAAATTACACTCCCCGTCTTCGCCGACAGCATAACTGTGGAGACGACGTTCCACATCATGGACCGAGCCACCGCATACAATGCCACAGTAGGACGACCATAGATGCATTCCATGAGATCCATCCCCTCTAGCTTATACCAAGTAATCAAATTCCCAGCGCCTTGGGGGATATTCAGCATACGGGAGAATAGCGCATGTCCCAAGAGTGCTACCGCATCTCCTTAGACAGCGCAAAAAAACCCAACAATAGAAAGACAAGCAAAAAGAGGCATAGCACTCAATAGGGTCGAGGTCGATGCAAGAAGAGACCAAGGACATCATCATGGACCCCGAAACTGTTGAAGCCGCGGACTCAACTATCGAGGATCTCGACCTCGTTCAATTGGACCCTAGCGATTCAAGCAAAAAGGCCTACATCGGCTGTAAACTCCGAGAACTAGGTAAATTTAGTCAATTCCTAATAATTAATATGGAATTATTTGCCTTCAGCCATGTAAATATGACGGGCATCCCCAAGGAGATCGCCACACAAAAATTAAACATCAATCCGTTCTGCCCCTCAGTAAGGCAGGTCAGACAAAAATTCAACCTCGCCATCAACGATGCCGTCCACAAGGAGGTGGAGAAGCTATTATAAAATGGCTTCATCGGGGTGTCAAAATATCCCAAGTGGATCGCCAACGTAGTGATGGTCAAAAATAAAAATAGGAAGTGGAGGATGTGTGTAGACTTCACAGAATTAAATAATGCATGCCCAAAAGGTTCGTTCTCAATACCACATATCGACCAACTCATCGACGCGACAGCAGGGCATGAGCTGCTAAGTTTTCTGGATGCATACTCGAGCTATAACCAGATACTTATGGAAGAAGAAGACTAGGATAAAACCACGTTCTCACCCAACGAGGAACATATATTTATAGGGTTATGCTATTCAGGCTGAAGAACGCAAGAGCTACCTATCAAAGATTGGTCATAAAAATGTTCAAAGATCAGCTCGACAAGACCATGGAGGTATATATCGACGACATACTAGTCAAATCCGTAAGGGCAGAGGACCATATGGACCATTTGAAGGAAGCATTCGACATACTGAGACGGTACGGAATGAAGCTAAACCCAAAGAAGTGCATGTTTGGCAAAGCCTCGGGGAATTTTTTGGGTTTCTTAGTGTCACAACGGGGGATCAAAGTCAACCCAGACCAAATCAAAGCCATCAAAGGGATATCGGAGCAACTGACTACCAAGAAGCAAGGCCAAAGGTTGACTAGTTGAAGCGCCGCCCCACCAAGATTTATCTCGCGGTCTACCAGCAGATGTCATAGGTTTTTTGGTGTACTAAAAAGGGATAACGGCCTTGAGTGGATGCCCGAGTGCGTACAAGCTCTGCGAGAGGTAAAAGGGTATCTGTCATCACCACCTCTACTCTCGAGGTCTGAACCTGGGGAACATCTCTTTGTCTACCCCATCGTCTCCGAAGTGGCAGTAAGTGCAGTCCTAATTCGAGAAAGAAAGTTACGCAATCTCCCATTTATTACATTATCAAAACACTCGTCGACGTCGAAACCAAGTACCCATACCTTGAGAAACTGGCTCTGGCACTAGTCATAGCTTCACGAAAGCTTAGACCCTATTTTCAGTGCTACCCTATCTCGGTCTTTACCACCTTTCCTCTGAGAAGCATTTTACATAAACATGAATTCTCGGGGAGGCTGGCCAAATGGGCCATCGAGCTAAGCGAGCACGATATCACATATCAGCCACAAATGGCGATAAATTCGCAAGTGCTCGTAGACTTCAGCGCAAATGTAATGCATGAGATCGAGAAGGAAGCCATCTAGGCTTCTCTCAAACACAAGACCTTTGGGTCTACACACCAACGGCGCATCCAACGCATTTGGATCCGGACTAGGACTCGTACCCGAAGTCCCTACCGGCAAAGTAATTCGCCAGTCCATAAGATGTCTAGATATAACTAACAACGAGGCCGAGTATGAGGCCGTAATTGCAGGATTTAAGCTAGCACTCAAGTATGGGGTGAAGAGATTGAAGCTCTGTTGTGATTCACAGCTTATAGTCAACCAAGTCACAAGGACTTTCCAGATCAAAGAAAAAGGTTGCAAAAATATCAAACAGAGATCTGTAAGTTGCTGCCCAAGTTCGACGAATGCCAGCTCAACCAGATCCCGCGTGCTCAGAATGTCGAAGCGGATGACCTCACAAAATTGGCTGCAGCAACCAAAAGCATCGTGACCAGGGAAAAAAGTGTATTCCACCTCCTCAACTCGTTGTTAGACCAAATCGAGCTAAAATCTGTAAGTTTAACTTGGGATTGGCGCAATCATATTAGCGCCAACTTGCAAGACGACACACTCCCAAACGACAAAAAAGAAGCCAAAAAACTAAGAATGCAGGCAGCCAGATACAACCTCCTGTATAGCGACCTATACAAGAGGACATACGGCAACCCTCTGGCGAAATGTCTAGGCCCAAACCAAACCTAGTGCGTCCTCAAAAAAGTCCATGAAGGCCATTGTGGCGCTCATTCTGGTGATCTGGAGCTCGTCTGGTGTCTCATACGGGTAGGATACTATTGGCCCACCATGAAAAAGACGCCTCAGAGTCTGTGAAGAAATGTGAACAAAGTCAAAAATACGCCCCAATAATTCACCAAGCAGGCGAGCATCTCCACTCAGTCACCTCTCCATGGCCATTCATCAAGAGGGGAATGGACATCGTGGCCCCCTCCCAGCGAGAAGAGGTAATGTATGATTTTTTTAGTTTATACTGACTATTTCTCTAAATGGATGGAAGCAAGAGCGTTCACCCAAATACACAAACAAGAGGTGATCACCTTCATATGAGAAAACGTCATCTGTCGATTTGGCCTACCCAAAGAGATAAGTTAACACAGCGGACCCCAGTTTACGGGAAAGAAAACCACTGAGTTCTTTGAGAAATGATATATTAAGAGGATACTTTCAACCCCATATCACTCAGCGGGTAACGAGCAGGCAGAATCGTCCAACAAGTCCATATTGAAGATCAAGAAGAAAAAGCTCAAAGACGCCAAAGGGCTGTGGCCGAAAATACTCCCAGAAGTATTGTGGGCGCATAGAACCACCCAAAGACAACCACAGGAGAGATGCCTTACTCTCTGGTCTACGGAACCGAAGCAGTCATACCAGTCGAAGTCGGAGAACCCAGCCTAAGATACTCCCACGAAAGCAACACTAGTAGTGACGAGAGTGGAAGGCAAGAGCTCGATGAGATCTACGAACAAAGAGATATGGCGTACATAAGAATGGCCGCCCAAAAGCAGCAAGCGGAATGTTACTACAATAAGAAGGAAAAGGTCTGGCCACTCAAAGTCGGAGACTACATACTCAAAGACAAAACCTAAGCAAGCAGAGATCCACGGTAAGGAAAACTGGGAAAACTGGGGCGGCCCATAAAAAATTACAGCCAAAGCAAACAAGGGTTTGTTCCAACTAGATACAATGGAAGGAAAATAATTACCAAACAATTAGAGCATCAACCACCTCAAATACTTCTACTTCTAAAGGAAGAAGAGCCCCCTAGTCGTACTCTTTTTCCCTCACTTGAGTTATGTCCCATTAGGGTTTTCTCATGAAGGTTTTTAATGAGGCGACAAAAAGGAACTTTGATTCAAAGTATGCAAAGAAAGGACTGGTTTCTCTATCATTTCCCAACTCCTCAATACTCTCCAAGTCGGACAATGAAGGGACTAGATAGAAAAGGACTGGGATGCTAGCCGATGTCCAAAGATTGTAATTTTCTCCAGTATGTAATCAAACAACAACGTCAAAGGAATAGAAACTTACATTTATCAAAATCGCCTTAACAAAAGATTAATTTGGACCAAGTTCGAACAATACCTATCGACCCTCGGCCACGATTTAATAAAAGGTTAATTTGACCAAGTTCGAACAACACTTATCGGCCCTCGACTGTAATTTCACAAAAAATTAAGTTCGACCAAGCTTGAACAACACCTATTGGCCCTTAACCACGATTTAACAAAAGGTTAAGTTTGACCAAGTTCAAACAATACCTATCGGCCCTCGGCCCTGATTTAACAAAAGGTTAAGTCCAACCAAGTTCGAACAACACCGAACGGCCCTCAACCGTGATTTAACAAAAGGTTAAATTCGACCAAGTTCGAACAACACCTATCGGCCCTCATCCGCGAGTTAATAAAAGGTTAAGTTCAACTAAGTTCGAATAACACCTATCGGCCCCCGGCTGCAATTCAACAAAAGGTTAAGTTCGACCAAGTTCGAACAACACCTATCGGCCCTCAGATGCGAGTTAATAAAAGGTTAAGTTTGACCAAGTTCGAACAACACCTATCAGCCCTTGGCCTCGATTTAATAAAAGGTTAAGTTCAACTAAATTCGAAACACAACCTTCGGCCCTCAACCGTGATTCAACAAAAGGTTAAAATTCAACCAAGTTCGAATAACACCTATCAGCCTTCGACCGCGACTTAATGAAAGGTTAACTTTGACTAAGTTCGAACAACACCTACCAGTACTCGGCCGTCTCAATGGAAGGCTAAATTTAACCAAACGAGAGGCTAAATCCGACCAAGTTCAAACTTAACTGATCGATCCTCAACTAAGGAGGCATACTCGATCTATGCGGATAAAGGGATGATTCAGCCTATGGTTATTCAACCTAAGGACAACGATTAGTTAGAGGACGATAGCAAAAATATGAATGAGAAAAACATGCAAGTAAAAAGCAAATCACGACAAATAAGAAAGGCACGAATGAAAGAAAAAACTCAACTTTGGTATTAATAGACAAAAGTATTTTACAAAGGCTCTTGGAGACGCCAGTAAAAGTACATAAAATGATAAAAACAGACTACTACTGGCCATAGACATCACGCCCCATGGCGTCCTCATTGGTCTGACCCTCAACAACATCGCCTCCCTGATCATCAACACCGTCACCCGCAACCATCAGCGCCCTATCCATCCTTTCCCTGAGGGTAAATAAAATTGTACCAGGCCTCATACTCGAGATGATCCATAGAATCTTCTCCGTTCTCATCTTCTTTGCCAAGGCGAGGCGTGGCAGGGTTGCATCCACAAGCATTCCGAGCCTCGCAAGCCTTGACCCGAGTATCTTCAAAGGCCGCCCTAGAAACGGATCCTGTTGCATGCAACTCACGAAGCACATCCAATCGGGCCTCGGCATGAATCCATTCTTCATAAAGTTTACAGGGGACGTTGGGGAAGCCAGACGTAGTAGACGAAGAAGGCCATGCAAGAAGTTGGGCCTTCTCGGTCTCCAGAGCAGCAACTCGATTATAAAGAGCGAGAAGTTTCTTTTTCCAACTCCCCAATTCCATCATCAAGTCGTTCTTCCTTAGCCTTCGCCACTGACAGGTCATTTCCTGCTCAGAACAAAGGTTTTGGTTCATCAACTCAAGGAGCTCCACCCTCCTTCGAGCCTCCGATCGAGCAGACTCCACCTTATTGAACTCCTTCTACTTCTGGACAACCTCGCCACTGAGAGCCTCTGCGTTGAACTAGCACTCTTCAAGTTAACCTTGAAGCTGGACCACTTGGGCTTGGAGATTGCTGCATTGGGCCTCTACGCCCCTACTAAGCTCGATCTTCTCCTCTTTGCTCCTTAATGTCCCTTCAAGGATGCTACATTTCTCTACAGCCTGCATCAGCTCCTCGTTCCTCTTCTTTAAGTCCTCCCTTCGGACCCGCACATCTCCGCTTTCGCGAAGCCAACACCGGAGCTCCTAATACATTCTAAGGCACGTTGTATACTTATCTTTCAGGTTCACGTAAATTCTTTACGTTTCCTCTCCCGTGGAGCACTCTCAATCTATTTAATAATCGTCTACAAAACAAAGAAAAGGTGTTAGAACTTACAGAAACTAAGGCATTAGGAAAAGAAAAGATGATAGTTGTACTTACCCTGAGAGCGAGACCAGCAATGTTATTTGATAAAAGTACTACTGTTTATTATCTTGGGGGTCGAAACCCTCAATCTTAGAACAAAGAGAACCGAGGACAGGGACTACTCCCTCGGTATTTACAAGTAGATTACAATCCATTGGGATCATAATAGTCTTGGAGCCCCCTTCAAATCTCACCTAGTTGAGTAAGTCCCTGGAAGATCATCCTCAACTCATCTAGATCCATATTAGAATCAGACCCGACGTTCTCTTCAGCAACGGTCTTCCCTCTGTCACCAACAGACGAGGGGACATCCACTGTAGCCCTAAAGGACGAAGCCTCCTCTTGCCTCGGAAGGGCGAGACCGTCATCAGGTATCCTCCCTTCAATCGTCTCCCCCACAGGACGCACCAAGGCATCCACACTCATCTCCTCTAGGTGCGGAGCCTCGGATTCCATCTCAGTGTTGTCTCCAACATACACCGCGGCCGTCTTTCGAAGAGGAAAATCTCCCTCCTCTAAGTCGACGGCTATCGTCCGTTCTCCTCCTGCATCTACAGCTCTCCTCTTACGAGGCATTAGACCACCATCTTTAGGAGAGATATCATCATCCTCATCAATCAGTGAAAAGAGTTGAGAAGCGGAGGCAACGGACGGAACAGAGATAGACTCTTGGACTGCGGTAGCCGAGGGAGGGATTGGTATAAAAGGGGCAGTAGTCGTCATAGGGGCAGAAGCTGAAGGCACAGCAGTCTTCCTCCAAAAGGATGGCACCGGTGCCCGACTCCTTCGAGAAGACCCCCTGCCTGGGAAAAAGACAAGCGTTGAAGTTAGTAAAATGAATCGGCATACAACGGAACATGAAATGACCACGGCCGTACAGAGAAGTTACATGTCAAAGAAAGAGCCGGTTTGAACTTCTTGATGAAGCTCGGCCAGTCACAGATTCCGACGACATAGAAGGATTCGCTCGACCCAGTCAGAAATGTGCGTGACTAGAAGGGGAGCTTGATTGTTGACTGCAAGAAAAGGAAAGTCCTTCAACTAATTTTGAAGCAAGTAAAAGAATGCAAATAAAAACCGGACACTTACGGTTGTAATTCCCAGCCTTAGGAAAGCCATCGGCGTTGGCAACCATATCCTCAGTCCTGATGTAGAAGAAATTGAGCCAGAATTGGAAACTAGCCTTATCATCTGTCTTCACCACCAAGCATTTGCCTCTATAATGGCGAAGATTCAATATCATTCCCCTATAGAAGCTAGGGGCGAAGAGATGTACCAAGTGTTGCAACGTCAGTTCGACCCTGGCCAACTCGGCAAATTTGGTCAGCATTCTAATAATCTTGTAGACGTATGAAGCGAGTTGAGTGGGATAGACGCCGTAGTGACGGAAGAATTCCTCCACCATTGGAAGTAGGGAGAAAGAATAGCCGATAAGAAAGGGATAGGTGTATAGATCACAGTATCCAGGCCAATGAACCTGTACCACGTCCCCACCAGCGGTGATCAGTTTGATGTGATTTGGAAGGCCGAACTTGGCCTTGAGTTCTGCCAGTTCTTTAGACGTCATCGTCGATAAGAAAATCCAGTGTGCAGCGTCGGTGATCGGGTGAGATCAGACCTAACATCGGGATTGTGGGGGATTATTTCTTTCACTGATGGGAGTGCTTCATCATCAATAATGGAATAAACACCCTCCCCATGGGAAGGAAACACAACTGCCAAGGGAGCAATGTGGCACCCTTCACCAGCATCTGAGGGTAAGTTGGACATGATGCAAAGTGATAAAGAAGAATAACTAACGAGAAAGAATGGGATGATGTAGGGAAAAAAATGAGGAAAGTAAGTTCAGAGAAGAAGGTTGGTGCTCTGAAAAGTTAGAAGAAACAAACATCAAATTCAAGTTCAAGAACCTCGACTCATAGAGATCATGGCACAAGACTCGAAAATGGCTCGTCATAATTGGCACCAGGATCTAAACGGCAGATCCAATCAAGAGTCACGCACTAATCGAAGCAAATCAGGAATATGCATCATAATGACGCATGATGTCATGACGTCATTCTAACCCTTGGACAGGATAACTCCAACAAATCGTCCGGTAAACCTGAGGTAATTGAAATATGCGGCCCACAGAGGGCCACGTTGCATGTTCGACAAGACGTTTATGACTCTTGCATCTTACTCGATAAGTTCAATCGAAAATGACATTATTCGCTCTTTAAGGTCACCTGCGAGGACGACCTCAATAAGCGAACTAACTGTATGGGCCAAAAATTATCTATGATATGATCAAACCATGTTAACACTAAGGAGGAACTCACGGACTGTGATGTGTCATCAGTAGAATTTCAACAAAGACCCAAGGTCGAAGTAGTCCCTGAAGTGATGAAGGATGCGGTCGAAGAGTCAGCAAAGATCAAGATCGAGAAGTCATCATAGATCAAAATTGAGGTCGAGCATCTTAGACAGAGTTATAACGGCTAGTTTAAGGACAGGACACAAAAGAGAATATTCAAGTGAATATTCCCTGTACCTGTACTAATAGAGTTTTAAGGAATATTTTCCCAATAAATAGAAAGAGACACAATGATAGGGGACATAAGATATTTACTTGTAAGAAAACACATTGACTTTATAGAGAGAATATTGCAAGCATACGAAAACAACCTTTTTATTTAGATTCTTGTCTAACTTTTTCACTTGATCTAAGAACAACCTGAATGTTCAAAGACTCATCAATGATTCATCATTGTTAGAAAGAATATCCACAGATCTCACCCCTTTTCGGGTGACTCACACATTATTATTTACTTTAATGCCATTCATTATTATTTGCTATTATTTAATTCTATCTTCCACATTTTTGGATCATTGAATATTGTTAGTGTTTCTCACATTTATTTCCATTCGGTTAAATATATATACTATCTGCCATAAAAACGATAATTTTGTCTTTCGGATATTAGCTAAGATTGACTCTATTTTACTTAAATATAATCGGTTGAACCAAGATCTAAATTTTGGGTCAAACACATAGTATTTTATTGTTTGATTTAAAAGTGTTAATTAAAGTATTTGATGGTTAAATTGATGAAAGTACACTAGAGAAGGAGAGGAATGAAAAAGGAGAGATGATGCATTTTTTCCCCTTAAATAGTCAATATTTGGCTCAAACAAATTAAAGAGATACTGAGAGAAAGAGGAGAATACTTAGGTAATTTAGAATCCACTTTCAGTAAAATTGGGTAAAAATATGAGAAAGGGATGGTGAACAGGAAGTGCAAGAGAGATAAAAGAGGGCGCCTGCCATGTGGGACCTACTTTTCCACTTGTCTAATAACCAATGGTGCCTCATACAAGTTTTGTTGGTTGAGTCTCTCTCACAATAAAATTTCTCCTTTCTATCTCTCTGTTTTTTTTTTTTTTAACCTATCTAAATCAAGCACTTATAATGCATTTAACTAGTGAAATATTTCATGAGATGTTATGTTGTGAGAAGTAACTATTTTCTAGGAAAATGGTTCTCATTATTGCTTCTCTTGAAATTAGTAGATTATGAAATTCCAAATAGCAAATTGATTGAGGTGGGTTCTATTTATGAGATAAAATATCACATAAATATCTACATTCAAATCTACCTCCGCTGGATTATTCAAGTCAAGTTCATCAGATTAGTGATGGTGAGAAAATAACCTGATGCTACACACTTCCAGTATGGCGTTAAAAGAAAGTAGATATAACTGAGTTTATTTTTTATATATAACAAAAAAGAAGAGAATTTAGGTCACTGAGAAAGCTGAATTTTAAGTGATAGTGGGTATTTTCGAGCATGAAGTCTCTTTTGACACACTCATAGAATAGCACCAAAGATACGTGTCCAGATCTCGATGAAAAATTTAGTTTGAGAATAGGACAAGCCAATGAGCTTCTTGATCATATACTTGTTTAACCAAAAAAATATTTTTAATGGTCAAAGCAAATAAAAAGAATAATTCGGGTTTCTAACAACCAATTTTACATCACTTTTTCAAATATACTTGATATGGAAAAGAAATAACAATAATAGAAAATCCAATTGAGAGAAAAAAGAAGTAGAAATCTTATTGATAATTGTCGCTTTCTTCCAATAGGAAGGAATAAGATCTTCCAATTACAGAGAATAATCAGAATATTGACAATTGATATTACAAGTTAGTAGTTTTATCGATCAAGATAGAAGTTATGAAAAGGGGTCTTATATGTGCAATTTGTAACCGCTTACCCTATTTAGTTTTTGCCTGTTACTAATATTTATTACATTAATTACCCATAACGTAGGTGATCTGTAACAGTTGTGGTCAGAGGCGAACTCAGGATTCGAGCATCACGGGGAGACCACTTTAAAAATAAAATTAAAAAATATGCATTGTAGGAGTCCGGATTCGAACCTGGTTCATCAAGAGATTAAAGGTACTAAGCACTTCTAGAAACCAGCTCTTCTGTCCAGATTTTGTGATTTTAGGGGCCCACATTTAAGGGGTCCTCACTATATATATATATATATATAT